>CM029280.1:7970442-8032098 GCA_016920895.1 Vaccinium myrtillus
CATGAAGCTTTCACCCATAAGGCAATCCGAACCTTAATCAACTCCACCAACTCCATCCAATCAAGCCTTTTGTTTTGGAAAATCCATTCGTTTCTCATCTTCCACATCGACCATATGACAGCAAGTGGAATGCAATCCCATATACGTTTTTTCTTCTTATTGATGTTCCAACTTGACCACCATTAATTGAAGTAAAACGGAAATGGAGTACGGTGTCACCCATTTGGCACCCCACCAATTTAGAATTTCAGTCCAGACAAACCAAACAGGGGGGCATAGCAGAAATGAATGATCAAGTGATTCAACTTCTTCCCCACAAAATTTACATAAAGCAAGCTCAATGTTAGTGATAATACCTAGACCCAATAAGTAGTCAGCAGTTTTTATCCTTCCTAACTGAACCATCCAACAAAAGCATTGGATTCTATATGGGGCAGCATTATTCCAAATCAACTTAAATACCTTTCTGTCAGGAGCATAAGGCACTGATTCCCCATGTAAAAGCATTTTGTACATAGATTGAACAAAATAAGAGCTTGAAGTCGAACCTTTCCATACCAACTGATCAGGAACCCCCACTATTGTGTTAGCATTTAGATTGTCCAAAAGATTGATGACAGCCTGCAATTCTGCATTTTCCCACTCAAATAATCTTCTTCAAGTTGAAAATCCCATGCAAAATTCTTATTCCTTCTGTTGATGACCACAGCCAATGATTCCTCCCTCATTTGCACAATGTTGAACAGCCTTGGAAACAATTCAAAGAGCTTTTTCCCTTCTATCCAAGCATCATGCCAAAAAGAAATTGATGTGCCATCTCCAATCTTGAATCTAGTGTTGTCCAAGAAATAAGAAAATTGCTGAGGTCTTCTATATTGTACCAAAAGAATATCCCTCCATATGATTGAGACCTTCCTGTTGATCTCCATAAAGGGGAGCCAGTTTTGATCCCCCACTTTGTATTTAGAACAGATTAGCCTTCTCCACAAAGCATCCTTTTCAACGCCATATCTCCACCGCCATTTAAGTAATAAGGCCTCATTCATTTCTGTCAAGCCTTTAATTCCCAGGCCACCATGTTCCTTGTTTTGCATCATCTTTGTCCAGCTAACCATATGTATCTTTCTCTTAAGATCTGACCCACCCCACAAGAAATTAGCTTGAATGCTCTCAATGGTTTTTGCAACTTTCTCAGGCATTTTGAAGATTGACATATAGTAAATGGGTAAATTGCTGAGAACTGACTTGATTTGTGTTAATCTCTCTCCAAAAGATGTGTTTCTTCTCTTCCAAGATGATAACCTGGATCTAACTTTATCAATAACAGGTTTCCAGGTTGAAACAAGTCTTGGACTTGCACCCAAAGGCATCCCAAGGTATTTGATTGGTAGCATTTGAGGGTGGCATCTCAGCGCTTTAGCAAAAACACTGAAATCATCCTGATGAATGCCCACACCACACACTAGGCTTTTGTGAAAATTGATCCTAAGTCCAGACATAACTTCAAATCCTTTTAAAAGAATTTTGATGATTTCAACTTCCTCCTTGATTGCATTACAGAAGATAATGGTGTCATCAGCGAATTGAAGATGGGTAATGACTGGACCCCCTTCAATTACACTAATGCCTTTAAGCTCCCTTGCTCAATTGCTTCCAAGAACAGTCTATTCAAACCTTCCGCAACAATTATGAAGAGAAAAGGAGATAGGAGATCACCTTGTCTAATGCCTTTGTGCATTTTGAATTGCTTAGTTGGAGCTCCATTAACCAAAACAGAGATCCAAGCAGTAGACATTCATTCTCTGATCCAGCCAATATATCCATTTGTGAGGATAACCCATTTGTTGCATCATTCTGAACAAAAAAATTCCAATTCAGGTTGTCAAAAGCTTTCTCGAAGTCAAGCTTAACAATCAAGCCTTTTGTACCATTTCTCTTCCAACCATCCAAAATTTCATTCGCAATGAGGATGCTATCTTAGATATTCCTTCCACTAGTGAATGCCGATTGAACCTTCCCCACCACAGAAGGTATAGTACTTTTGGTATTTTTACTAGATTGATATCAATGGCTAGACCATGCAACATGAAACTGTTAACTATATGATGTCATATTTATCGATGAGTTTGAATACAAGAAATCTTAGTTTCATAATCAACAATATTCGATACATCTTTTCAAATATACATAACCATGCAATCGTACATCCATCTCTCCTTGGCTTCGGCAATTTACCTAAATAGACATACCAAACATGCATACAAAATAGTGTATGTATTCACCAAATAATCAAAATATATAGTGTAGAAATAGGTACAGCAATGCCATTTTTTATTTTTCTTTTCTTCTCTCATGATTTTTAATTTCACCATTTATGGTTGTGGGGTACTTGCCAGGTGTTTAAATGTGATTAAGAGTTGATCAGGAATCAAGATGATGGGTATTCAAATGAAGGATAGGATATAAATCCGTATTACCCCCTTGCAAAAGTGGAGCCGCCAGTGAATCCAAAGAATTGTGCATGTATAAACATTTGGAGAGTGTTGTAGGCACGGGGATAATTCACTAGTTTGTTCTACATTCAGATCGACATCGACATACAATTAATGATGACAATAAACAATTTATTCTAAGCATAGACACATTAACTCTTTGAAAAATAGGTTTGCACATGGTCATAGACTCACACACCATATATCATGATTCATGAAAGGAAGATTAAGTAGAGAACAATTAGAAACCCAAAAAAAGAAAAGGAAAAAACAAGGCCAAGCCATATGTGAAGTTGGAAATGTGAACCAAATCAGATGTGAGGGAAAATTGTGAAGTACGTCTGAAGAAAACTCATGATACTAAAAGCAGTTGCAGCAATGAAAGCGATGAATGTCCATGGACTGCTGAAATACTTATGAATCAATTCGGCAAACCATGTTCTCGCAGTGTTATTATAGTGCCTCTGAATTTTCTGCTTCACCTTATCATATATTCTGAAATCCTTCACTCCGAATGTGGAGATGCTCTTGAACACTTTGACAACTTCTTCGTCACTAGTGCAGGCGCTGAATAGTATATTTCTTGCACGCAACTCTTTCACATCTTCTATGCTATTAATAAGGGATTTCATAAAATTCATGTAAGCCATCGTGGGTAGGTTGTTAGAATTGTTTGGCGTCCACTCGTACGCAATTTGATTTGGAATTGTTTGGCGTCCACTCGTACGCAATTTGATTTGAAGTATGTATAATAAACTGAGGATTCAAATCTAAGTTCAAATGTTTGTTTCAATATCTAGGTTTCATTTCAAAATCTGGGTTTTCGAATTTTGTAAAATCTGAGTTTCGAAATTCTGGGTTTCAAAATTTGGGTTTGGTTTTTTGGTTTTCAAAAATCTGGTTTTGATTGAAAATCTGGGTTAGGTTTTTTGGTTTACAAAAATCTGGTTTTGATATGAAAACTGGGTTTGGTTTTTTGGTTTTGAAAAATTCGATATGAAATTCTGGGTCTGGTTTCATTTTCTGGCTATGGGGAAGGGAGATGGAATGGGTAATGTGCATTTTGGGCTTCAAATTTAATTTCCGTTGAGTTTTTCACTTTTTTGTCCAATTTAAGCCTTTTTTTACAGATTTGGATGGAAGGGGTGTTGTTACTTGATTTTGAAAGTTTGGGGGGTCATGTTGGCATGTTTGGTAGTTTAGGGGTCATGTTGCAATAAAGTGATTGTTTAGGGGGTGTTCTTGCAAATTAGCCAATTCCTGAAGGCAAATGCTTATGTATTAGTTGACGGTAAATCACATCAGACAATACAACCTCATCCACAGGTTTCATAGTCCAGAGAGACTACTGGCCACCTATTCGATCACATACCAGCTACAGTGCCACACCGACTTGTGTGGAACCTATTTTAAGGTCTCACACGAGTGGTTGGAGTCGCTCAATTTGTTTAAAATATTTTTTTAAGGGTTCTTTAAAAAAATCAGCCCAATCAGATTAAACAATGATTTTAGAAAACCGCATTGAAGTAAAATGAAACAAAAAGCCGCGTGAAATGATAATATTGGCTTGAATTTGTGCAAACTTATTTAGGGAGGGAGTTGTCTCATGCACTCACTGCAAATGACAAATCTACCATTTCCTTTTTAATTTATGGCACATACATCTTGAAAGCTAAACAAAACCAAATTAGGATGAAATCTTGGGACCTCCATATTAGTAACAGTTACTCGTCCGCTTTCTCCAACCGCTTCACCACAAGAATGCGTAGCTACTGCCGAAATAGAATGCGTACTCCTAACGCAACCATTAGGGCCACAAAACTAATGGCTGCACAATTGGCCGCAGCCATTACTGGCGCCTTGGACGTAACAAGCACCTCTACGACGGCCACATATACTATATGTTATTGGATATGTTCATCTTAGACATCACATTACCATCAACCAAGTGGTCCAGCGCGCTTTGGCGTAGCCAATAGAGACACAAACGAATAACGTCTGGATTCATTCGGAAGTCAAGGTATCAATCCATTTAAGTTATTTAACTATTACTAGTATATATATGCAACAAATTTCTACCCTTTTTCGTACTGCAATTCTTCCTAATTTTTTTTGAACTTCAACTATTTGATTCTTGAAACCATCAATTGGTGGGAAGGAGTTCGATTAAATATAACCAACATTTCTACCCGTCCCTCTATCGCAATTGCTTCCAATAAACTTGGTTCGAGAATTTTTCGTTGTTCAAACCACCTAGTGGCAGGCAATGTGTTCGATTAAATGTCCAAGCGAATATCCGCCTTGCATTTTAACTTGAGGTATTACTCCATTAATTTAACTACATTAAGGCTCCGTTTATTTCGACGTAAAATATTTTTCATGTAAAATGATTTCACCAAAAAACATACAACTACATAAAGGGAAATACAGGTAAATGTCAGTTTTGGTCATGAACGTGCCAACCAAAAAGGAAGCTTGGTTTTCGGAGTTTACAATCTCTCCCTTAGGCACTTCCATGACGAAAACACACGCAATGAAGCACCTAACTCCTAACTAAATAGTTTATGTCAAAGAACCTGCAAACACCATCAAATTAGCAACTCACAGAGTAAACTACTTGAAGCCGTAGGCATCGGAAGAGTGTCATAGGCACCGGGATAATTCAGTAGTTTGTTCTACATTGAGATCAACATCGACATACTGTGATTACAATAAATAATTTATTCAAAGCAATATCTTACATAAATGTTGATGATTGAGAAAGCATAGACACATTAACTCTTTGAAAAATAGGTTTGCACATGGTCATACACACTATATATCATGATTCATGAAAGGAAGATTAGGCAGAGAACAAATAGAAACCCAAAAAAAGATAGGAAAAAAAAAAAAAAAAAAAAACAAGGCCAAGCCATACGTGAAGTTGGAGATATGAACCAAATCAGCTGGGAGGGAAGACTGTGAAGTAGGTCTGAAGAAAACTCATGATAATAATAGTAGTCGCAGCAATGAAAGCGATGAATGTCCATGGACTGCTGAAATACTTATGAATCAATTCGGCAAACCATGTCCTCGCCGTGTTATTATAGTGCCTCTGAATTTTCTGCTTCACGTGATCATATATTCTGAAATCCTCCACTCCGAATGTGGAGATGCTCTTGAACATTTTGACCACTTCTTCGTCACTTGTGCAGGCACTGAATAGTATATTCCTTGCGCGTAGCTCTTTCACATCTTCTATGCTATTAATAAGGGATTTCATAAAATTCATGTAAGCCATCGTGGGTAGGTTGTTAGGATTGTTTGGTGTCCACTCATACGCAATTTGGTTTGAAGTATGTATAATAAACTGAGGATTCACAATAAGAGGAGGAATTTCGAGAACTGCGAAGAAGAAGTAAGATTTGAACTTAAAATCCCTTTGAGAATAGACACTACCACTCCTAGCATGGATTCCCTTTGCTTTGAGTTCCGTAATAGATTTGAAGGAGTAATAAAACTCCGAGAAATCACTAAGGGTTGAGCTCACTAAGGTTCCGCAGCGTGTAAGACTGGGTTTCTTTGCAAGACTGGATTGGCTTACTTTATTATGCCGCAACCAAATGTATTCAAGGTAATGAATTGGTTGCTTTGTATCAATTCTTTTGTTGGCCAACAACCTTCTGAATTCCTTCCCGAGTTCTTTCGTATCTTGTCGGGTTGACTCCCTAGACTCCAAACTACCCAAGAACTTATCCACCATTTCTGTCAATTTGTTGTCTTTGGACTTTAAGCTCATCAGCAACTCGAGAACTTGAAATGGCAGTTGATTCTCAAGCAATGATGTTATATCACTTGGCAGAAGGTATAGAGCATGTTTACCCAAGTGTTTCGTTAATTCGTCTTCAATTGTTTGATCCCCGTAACCTGGAGTTATGGACTCAATAAAAGCTGAAACAAATAAACCGTCAAGTAGCATCATTTCAGCAAAGTAATCGTCGGAGTATTTATCTGTTGATCCTTCAAGGTAGCAGCTTCTAGCCTCATCAACCATCTCCAGAACATTGTTACGAAATTCATCCATGTCCCTTCCACTACTTGAAATAAACAATTGCGCAACAATAGGCTTGATCCTCTCGACCATCTGGAGCTCCTCCTTCCCATGGTGGTATGGACCTATTGAAACCACCCTAGGATCGAAGTATCCCTTAGTCGTTTCATCTTTTCGCATTGTCAATGGGACTTTTTCCATACGACGTTTTGGATACAGCTTAGCACTTGTAAGCTCCATGCCGGCACCAAACATGCCGTATGTGTTAGGTGCATACCCACTGCTGCTTCCTTCATCAACTTCTCTAGGTGTCTCATTTTCAGAGTCATCCATTCGAAAAATCAACTCCTTTCACCTGCTCTTGCTGCTGCATGTTAAGAATTTATCTAAGAAAAAACATGACGTGTGCATGTAATACTGTTGACCCATTTATAGAGGTTCAATTGATCAACAAGTACCTCATCTGAATTTCCCTTGCCAGCAAACTCTCGGGGCCACTGGGGGTTATGCCCTGGTTGTTACCTCCAGGGTCCCGGAATTAGTCAAGGTGCACGTAAGCTAGCCCGGACATACGGTTATGGAAAAAAAAAGTAACTCATCTGAGGGATTTTGCGTAGTATTAACCTGCAAATTAAGTTTTTCTATGTGGAGTATGAGCGGCTAAAATCTGAGTGAACTATCAACCGTGCTCCTACATTGAGTAGAAGCTGCAGTTCACCGATGATTACTTTCACAAAATGACTTAACCATCAAGATCTGGTATTTCTCCTTTGCTTAATAAAACACCTATGTGCTGCAACTTGCAGGGTAATTGTAAAAGTAAGGCAGCAGAAACAAATTTGGGGTAGCGAGGCATGGCAAAAACTGATCAGATACCAGATCATAAAATCAGCAAAACTAGTCCAGATAACCGATTATAAAGGAAATGAACGTGTGTTCACGGGAAGATTTTGTCGTCGAACGAAGAAAAAAATCAACTTGAGTCAAGGCACTGCTCCTCCACATTTCTTTCTTCTCCTTTCTCTCTCCACAAAATTCATGTCAATCAAAACATCTCTCTCTCACACTGCTAGTACTACGTTTTCTTTTCTAGAGATCAAAACGGGTCCCGTGGTGCACAGCACAAGTGCTATGTGGCCGCTTTGGGGCCCACTCCAGGTCCCCTTATTTGATCTGAATAATTCATTTTGTTCGTCTCGTCGAGTATGTAGTCCAAGTAAAAATTCAGATTGATCGGACATCGGTGGTGACCATTTAGCTTACAATTTTGTAGAAAAAAAATCACCTACAATAGTTTCTTTGAGTGTTTCGTTTCCGCAGAAAATGCAGTCTGAAAATATAGTTACGGATGTCCGATCAACCAGAATTTTTACGTGGACAACATGCTCGACGAGACAAACAAAATGAACGATTCTGATCAAACAATAGGACCCAAGGTTGGCCCGATCAAAACACACCAAGTGGGGACAATTCTATCTAAATCGAAAGAAAATAATTTAACTTAATAAATGTCGGTGGAGTTCGAACTAAATTAATAAGTTTTTAGATACTGTTTTTTGTTTTTTTTATCAAATATATTTTCTCTGTCTTATACTTATTGTCAGTGAACTATTTTAAGCTTTTCGTCACGATATTTGACTTTTTTTAATTCATCTCTGCAAATGTATCGGAAAAAATAGAAAACCTATATGTGCCAAATTCGAAACAAAGTTAACTCAAGAGGTTGGCCACAGCAGTGAAGCCAAAATTTAAGGGTATTGGGGTCAAATATATAGAGCATAAAAATATATTTTCGTAAGTACTTGATAAACAGGGAAAAAATAAAATAAAATAAATAATTGAACAAAAAGAGATACCCCCTTTCATATAGAGATTTCTATTCATACTATATAATTTCATTTGAATCACGAAATCCACATTTTCTAATTGATGCATAACAGCTCATTTGTAATGCTATAAAAATGTCTCTCTCTTGATCATGAGCTCAAATCCGGTAAAATTCATGGGGTCAAACCCAGTGAAATTCACGAGTTGAGTATCTAGAAAATCTTAGTGAAATTCACTAAGTGGTTGTCGTGTTTGGAAGTCTAGTGAAATTCACTAAGTGGTTGTTGTGTTTGAGGTCTAGCGAAATTCAGGAGCTCAAACTAATGAAATTCACGAGCTCGAAAATAATGAAATTCACGAGGCGATTGTTGTGTTTCAAAATCCAGTGAAATTCATCCGCTAGTTGTGTTTTGTGAAATTTTGTAAAATTTTGAAATTCACGAGCTCAAATCCAACCAAATTCACGAGCTCAAAGCCAATGAAATTCATGATATCAAACCCAGTGAAATAGCTCAAACCCAATGAAATAGCTCAAACCCATTGAAATTTCACGAGTTCAAACCTTGTGAAATTTCACCGTCCGGGAGTGGATGTTGGGTGGAGGTGGAAAGTGGGAGGTGGGAGGGGAGTAAGTGTAAATTGGTGCTTAAAGGGTAAAAGTGTAATCAATGTGACCCTATTAGACTTATACGTAATTAAATCAGCGATTCTATATAATGGTAATTTTGGACCATTTTTGTAGACCCATTGGTAATTTGCTGAAAAGGTTGATGATTCTTGTGGTAAAAGTTTTCAAAATATCTCTCTCCATAAGAATGTTTGGCACGGAATTAAACTGGCCAAGTCGAGCTGTGCTCTAATCCTTATCTCAAAATAAGTTGGCTTAAATTGGATTGAATCAAAAGCCCCAGCTTACCAAACAATCCAAAGAACAGCTAATTTACCCAAAAAAAAAAAACAATCCAAAGAACAAAACTTAACAACTCTGCACATATCCCATCCTGGTTCCCCAATCAACAATTCACAATCTTACAAATAATTAATTTTCCCCAAATTAAATTGGGTTTAAGACTTTTTAGATTGGAGAGAGTAGGAATTTTTCTTGTTACCTGATATTAGAAACAAAGGATTGCTTTGCTCTGCTCAAATTCGGCTTCCTTTCTCTTCCATGGGACAAAACAGCTTGCTCTCATAGTCAGATTTGAGACTTTTGATACTTTCCTTTCTTGCTTTGTTTTGCCTGAGCCTTGGATTCCTTCACTCTTCTCAGCTTACTTTGGAGAGAGAGAGAGAGAGAGAGAGAGAGAGAGAAGAATCGTGCACAAGTGAGGATGGTGATAGTGAAGTGTGTGCTGCTAAAGTGCTGGGCAATAGGTGCAAGTTGCCAACTTTCACTGGTGGTAAATTGGGCAATTTTATTCCAACCGAACTATGGGAACAGACCCGTATGCCGGGTCCACTATAGAATCGGGCACAAGTAATACTGCTTGGGCGTGATTTGGCTAATTTGAAAAAACTGATTTTTCAATTTTCTTTTTTTTGTTTTGCCCTTATTCAAATTTTTTTGTATTTGTTAGTTTTCGGTCGATTTTTTTTTTATTTCTTGACTTGTCTCGACGAGAGGAATCTAAAAAGTACTCTAAAATTATTAGCCAAACTTAAAGTTTCGTGAATAAAGACGAAAAATAATCCAAAAAACTGGTTTATTTTGGTTTCTTTTCAGCTTTATTCAAAAAACTATTACTTTTTACCATAATTTTAGTCTTTAGATTCGTCTCGACGAGATAAATCTAGAAACCACAAAATCTTGACTCAAAACTAACAAATGCAGTTTTTTTTTTTTGAATAAAGACAACGAAAAAAAATCAAAAAACCAATTTTTAAAATTTAGCCAAATTAGTTTCATTAATTTTAAAGTAATTTTTTTGGCTAAATAAGTTGGGTTAACTTTTTTTTTCGTCTTTATTTGATTTTTTTCGGCGAGATGAATCAAAAAAGTAAAAAAACTATGACCGAAGCTTAATTTTTCGGTCTTATTCAAAAAATTGAGGGTTCTAATCATAATCTCTTACCTTTTTGGATTCCTTTCGTCGAGACGAACCTATAATACTCAAAAAATCGATGCAAAACTAACAAACGGAAAAAAAAATCAAATAAAGACAGTTAAGCCAACTTATTTTGCCAAACTTCGTTTAAAGTACCTAACCTTTTTTTTTAAAACTCATTCAAATTGAATTCTGAAAGAAAAATTAAAAGAGTGAATTAATTATTTTGTTAAGCAAATTTTTTGTAAGACAACAGGAAAATTTATTTTAAAATTACTGAACAATTTGGATCATTTGTACAAGACTCCAAAGCATATCCTACACAGTTACATGTGCGGCACATACTGTCGGTAGCCGTAGCATTTCGGAATTCCTAAAAGGGGGTAACACTCAAGTACTCGTTAACGGTAAATCACATGACAGACAAATACAACCTCATCCACAGGTTTCATACATTGTCAAACGTCAAACATGTCGGCTATATTATAATTGGGTTTTGCTAGTTACCACCTATTGGGTGGTCCAAAAACTAGAATAAACAATTCGGTCTAGCAGTTCTCAGTCACTTCTCTTTAATCAATGCAATTTTCACATCTTTTAAACTGATTTTCCGACTGAAAACGCTGCCAAATACTGTATTCATTCTTGTACTTTGCCGTCTCAATTACAATTTTACCCTCTTAGTTGATAATTTTTCACAGTACTACTCTTGAGAGTAAAAAAACCAACATTTTCACTGTTTTCATCACGGAATCGGAAGCCCTGTAGTAAACAATCAGGATTGTCTATTCGGCAATCAAGGACCCGAATTATTTTACATAAAATATAAGTGTCTTACATGTAGGATAATTGTATGTAATCGGGACTATTGATTGCCAAACAAACGACAGTGATTGCTCACTACAGGCTCTTGAATCCTTTCACCACAAGGCTTGAGATCACTTCCCTTTTATGTGTTGGGAAAAAGTTGATATAAAACTTGAGCCTAGCTTGAGCACTGACAACATAAATTTTTTTTGAGTGATTTAATTTATTTAATTTATAGTAGTATAATAAGTCAGAAAAAAATCTTTCTTGTTAACATAGCTAATTGCACAATTCGCCTTCCATAAACAAATTTTGAAATATTTCCTAAAAGTGACCAACAATTTGAAACAGAAGGAGTATGTATTTTATTTTGAGAAACTAAAACTATCCCCAAAAGAGGTGGAAAAAAACATGGGTGCAAATAGGGAGAAACTTTTGAACAGTTTGGATCATTTGTACGAGACCGCAAGAGGGCCTCGCACGCCATCTTTTTCCCATCAGTACTCAACCCATCGGTTCCCTTAAGATTTTCGACCTTTTTTCGGTTGACAATAAGTGTGTAAATTTGAAAATAAAAATTACTCTCTCTATCCCAGACCCTTATGAAAAGTTGTGCAATTTTGAGATAAAAAAATACTTCCATACATGATTTTTGAAATTTCTCTGCACTATATTAAAGAACCCATCAAATACTTTAATTTGCTATAATAATTTTCAAAAAAATGCTATGTGTATAACACATGTGTACCCCAAATGCACACTACTCTGAGGTGGCAAATGAGGAGAAGTCCATTTTTTGGGTGAGCCCCACATTGAGCCTCTCCTCATTTGCCACCTCAGGGTGGTGTGCATTTAGGGTACACATGTGGTGTACCCATATCTTTTTCCATTTCATACTCCTATAAAATAGGAAATCCCATAATTGATTTTATTAAATTTCCCATTTTAGAAAACAAGACCTTAAGCAATGAGAGAAGTGTTAAAAGTCCTTTTTTTTTTCCTTTTTACTTTACCGAAGTAGTATTACTGTATTTGAAGTGTGGGTACTTGCAATACTTAGGGCGTCCGCAGTGACACCATTAGTGTAAGAATTAGTGTAAGAGTTAGTGTAAGTAACAAATATTTACTCCTTTTTGGGTCCCAATGGTGTAGTTAGTGTAAGAAAATAGGAAAAAAATAACCGTACCAACACAGTTGTTGGTACTGCTAATATTTACAAGTGACTGTGAGAGAGAGAGGGGGAAAGTGCCGCAGGAATTGAGAGAAGTCAGAGAATAGTGAGGAGAGAGGTAGAGATAGGGAGGAGAGAAAAAGAGTAAAAGTTGGGCCCACCTAAATCTATATATACATATATATATATTTGTGTCTTTTTTTATATTTTGACAACACCCTAACAACACCATTGCAACACTACTTACCTTAACAACACATTTTGTCATAACAACACACAAATATGACCCACTTTTTACACTTTTGTGTCATATAAAAACACATTTTTAACTCCATCACTGCGGATGCCCTTAAAGCATTGTCAGGATAAAGTTAAAAGGGAAGAGTAGCTAGGCCCTGTCCTTTCAAATCTCCGAGGGAGGATAGCCAACACTCTCTTTGGTAAATGCGTGAACGTCACTCTTGACCACCCATTGAGTGGTTTGTAGCTTTCGCCATTATAATTTAATTTCCCCAGTTCTATTGAATATTATACTAACCACCCCTGCTATGAAAAAGATTTTTTTAGGGAGAGTTAATTAGGCATCCTGTACAAAAAAGATCATTATGATTCCATCCTATGAGATTTGAATAGTTATGATTTCATCTTGAAATTCAAATAAACCCCAAAAACGCCCTTTCTCTCTCATAATTTTCCTAGCTAATATTTCTCTCCTGATTTTCCTAATAATTCTCTCTCCTAATTTCCTAACATTTCTCTCTCATAATCTTTCCTAATTTATCTCAATCTCTCTCTCTCTCTCTCTCTCTCCTATCTTGAAAATCTCTCTCTTTCCTAATTTTATATTTCTCTCTCCTAATTTTCTCACACCTTAAATCTCAAATTTTTTTTTGAAAATGTGATAAATATAAAGAAACATATAAAGAACGCAAAAAGGACAAAAAAAAAAAATTCATGCATTGACTAGGTATATTTGCATATATTAATTGTGGTTAATTATGAAAAATCAATAAACCATGTTAACCATAATTCATGAAACCTAGTCAATTTTATATATTACACTACCACACCATCTATTTTATTGAATCCACCTAACAGGGTAAACAAATTAACCATAATTCATGTTTAGAAAATATTGAGTGACAAATACACCATGAAACCTAGTCAACTTTATATACTACACTACCACACCATCTATTTTATACTCCCTCCGTCCCTTTTTAAATGTAGACATTTCCATTTTGGGCTGTCCCTAAATAAATGTGTGGTTTGAAAAGTTAATGGGTAAAAGTTTGTACAATTATCATTTTGCCCTTTTGAAAACTTAGTGGGTAAAGAGTTAATGGGTAAAAGTGGAGGATAATTTTGGAAAGTAGAGGTAAAAATTGATGTGAAAAGTGTAAAGTGAAGGAAAAAGTTGATGTGAAAGGTGTAATGATGATGTTTCTTTAATAAGTTGGATTTACGAAGTAACACATTTAAAAAGGGACGGAGGGAGTATCAAACAACCCAACATGGCAAATCAATAAACCATAATCACTGTATGAAATAACCATCTTTTAAAGGATGAACATGGTTTATCGAAAACTCCTATCATGGTGAAACTATTTACCATGAAATTGATTGTGTTTTTCATGAAACTGATACCATGAAACCATAAAATAAAAGGTTACACCAAATCCAATCCGACATGGCAAATTAATAAACCATAATCACTGTATGAATGTGAACATGGTTTATTAACTTACCATTTTTTACTTTATCACAAATTAAAACCACCAGTATTGAATTGGGGAAAAAAAAACACCATTGAATCCGAAAAAACAATAAGAGAGAGAGAGAGAGAGAGAGAGAGAGAGAGAGAGAGAGAGAGAGAGAGAGAGAGAGAGAGAGAGAGAGAGATTTTAGGGTTTCTGTAAATATGGTGATTAGTTAGTAGATAAAGGAAAATAGTTATATATGGATATATATTAGACAGAGATTGACTTCATGAATACAGTAATTAGTGGAGATTGGTGGACCTCTTTTTTGACTTCTCAGGATTATTATACTGTCAGGATGGTATGCCCATAATTTTCGGGAAGACAATTACTATTAGAATAAACTAGATAATATACTACTAAAATAGATAATAAGGGCACAATGGTCCAATTTATATTTACAAGATGGAATCATAAAGATTCAAATCTCATAGGGTGGCATCCTAAGGATAAAGATTCACTTGTTCCAATTACCTAACCCTAATCCACACCCTAATCTTATTTCTTAACCTATTCACATCCTAACCACCTCCACCTCTATAGTCCTCTTGCCTCCCACATTTTTCACCCACTAGGAAGAGAGTGAATAAAATAAAATTTAATAGTATTTGACATGTTGTAATAACGTGCTTTCTATTTTTAATCTAACTTTAGTTCTGATTTCATCGGTAAAAGTAAAAGCACATCTTACTGTATACTAAGCATATGTATGACACGCAACACACATAAAAGAAAAATTCGTATCAAATCCACCTCGACCACTAATATTCGTACCATGCCTCTTTTTGTTCTTCAACATTCAGATTTTTCCTCGCATTCAAATCTCTCTTTTACCAAATTTGGCTTATTCAATACTAATTTCTAAATCAATTGAGAGGTAAGTACCACTAATTTTTTTCCATGCTTCATTGCAGAGCATGGATATTGCACTTGTCTATTCTATTTCACACTCATAGCTAGGAAAATTCTAAAAAGTAATTAAACTAAAAGTTGGCGAATTAGATCATTTTGTTCTTTTTTTTTTCCCATACGATTAGAACTTTAAGCATTGCAAATGTTCTTGTAGACACCAAAATTTCGGCATTGCTTAATCACCGTCCGATTAATTGAGATAAAAAAATAATCTTGATTAATTAAAAGTCAAACCTTGGTCAACACTTTCAAATGAATATTGGGTCCGCCAAATTTATGGGTTTAGTCCGTTTGATATCCGTGGAAGACCAAAAATACGTTGGGCGGAATTGATTTGCCAAATAAGTCAAGAAATTGGGCTAGCCCAATCGTGCAAGCCCATTCTAGATAACCCAATAAAAAAAAGATTAAATAATAAATATATTATTTATATTTTCGGGTTAATGTAATTTCCTAAAAAAATAATAAAAGAAGTCAAATCTTCTTTTAGAAAATGAGACCAAATCAATCTTCTTGATTGACAATCAATTATTTTGATTGAAGTCATATTATCCTAATGGATAATCAAATCATCTTGATTGATTATCAAATTATCCTGATTTGTAATCACATCAAATCAATCACAAAATCATACCAAACTTAAACCCCTCTTCTTGAGCCTATGAATAGAGGCTCATATGAAGAAAGGAACTTTTCACCCTTTGCTTGGTATTCAACCAGAGCTCTCAAGCAATTCCTCAACAATTTGCGAACAATCATCAAGCACCAAGAACGATGTTGGTAAATAGAGCTCGTCAAAGACGTGGAAGGTTGAGGATCCAAAAGGATACACAGTTCAAGCCATGAGAAAGCGCTAACGAAATCTGGGACAAAAACACAAATAAAAACATGTTTTATTGTTTCGAAATAAAGCATGTTTTTATTTCGAAAACACAAAAAAAGACACTCCATCTCAGCCATCAAAATCAATGGCTGAGATTAAAAAATAAAAAATGTACTATCCATGTTTCCTTCCCCATCTCAGGTAATTCCCCCTTCCCTTCTCTCTCTCCCCCTCGGCTTTGTTCTCCAAATAGATTTTATATAGATTTTATGAAAATCTCATAAAATGAACATTTTATGGAGGTGTGATAAAATGAAGTTGTTTTCCCAACTGATAAAATGTAGTGGTTTTCCTATAGATTTTAGGATGATTTTATGAGAATCTCATAAAATCACTTTTACATTTTATGTGTTGAGATTCGAGTGTCATAAAATGTGAGATTTTATGTACCTAAAATCTATTGGAGAACAACCAGCGACCCTCCCTAGCGAAGCCCATCTCCTGTGAACTTCCCCGGAAAACCACCGGTGACCCTCCCCGGCGAACTCCATCTACGAGATTGGAAAATACATGGGCCGTTACCGTGGTTAATTTCCATCAAGCCTCATAGCAAAATTATTAGCTTTTTCAGTGGTGAATTTATTAATTCCTGAGCCCCTCTACTCCCCCACCGTCCTCAACTAGGAATTTGATCACCAATCTCATCATGAGAGGCGTCGCCACAAACAAGGGATAAACTGAGATCGATCTCCTGAGTCAATTCAATCTGCTGCGAGGGATTTACAATCGAAGATATCAAGATTATTATTATTATCCTCAACACAAAAACCAAAAATCGCCAACGTGGCGTCACCGATCTGACCGTTTTGTGTACTTGAATAACAGGCTCATCGGCGGGATATCGTTTTGGCAGGAGAGTGGAGGGGGTCGATAAAAGGTGGGTTAGCCGGAGTTGGGGTTTGCCGGAAATGGGGTTGGCCAGAGTTGAGGTTGGCCAGAGATGAAATTGTCACGAAGGGAAGGGGAGGGGAGGGGCCTGCAATCTGTTGTGAGGGAAAGAGGGAGGGAGGGATTAGATGTGAGTGAGATGGAGGGGAGAAAGTGCAATATCATCTCAGCCATCCATTTCAACGGTTGAGATGGAGTAGTCGCAGGAGTGAAAGCGATGAATGTCCATGGACTCCATGGACTGCTGAAATACTTATGAATCAATTCGGCAAACCATATCCTCGCTGTGTTATTATAGTTCTTCTGAATTTTCTGCTTTACCTTATCATATATTCTAAAATCCTCTACTCCGAATGTGAAGTGTACATAAAAAGGATATAAAAACCTTTTATTTTTCTTTTATGTGTTTCCTTTATGTTTAATTTTTTTTAACACTTTTGACCATAAAGTCTATATATGGTCGTGCTACTAAGACCGACAACCCAAATAGTGGCGCGGCTTCAGAAATATATATCAGGGTGTTCAAAAAAATCTTAATCTCCACAAACTCTATTCAACAATACAACATATATATAAACAAAATTTTACTAGATTGATGTCAATGGCTAGACCGAGCAACATGAAACTATATGATGTCATATTTATCGATGAGTTTGAATACATAAAATCGTAGATAATAGTTTTATAATCAACAATATATGATACCTTTTTATGCAATCGTACATCCATCTTTCCTTGGCTTCGGTGATTTATCTAAATAGACATACTAAACATGCATAAAAAATAGTGTATATGTAATCGTAACAAATAATCAAAATATATGCAACTTGAAAAGAAATACCTACTAATGCCATTTTTTTTTTATCTTTCTTTTCTTCTCTCACGATTTTTTAATTTCACCATTTATAGTTGTGGGGTACTTGCTAGGTGTTTAAATATGATTAAGAGTTGATCAGGAATCAAGATGATGGGTGTTCAAATTTATTGAGTTGGCTGTCCAAATGAAGGATAGGATAGAAATACATACTACTATACACCCTGGAAAATATTTAGGGTGTTCCAATGAATACCCCCTTCCAAAAGTGGAGCCGCTAGTGAATCCAAAGAATTGTGCATGTAAACATTTGGAGAGTGTCGTAGGCACTGGGATAATACACTAGTTTGTTCTAAATTGAGATCGACATGGATATACTATGATTACAAGAAATAATTTATTCAAAGCAATATCTTACATAAATGTTGGTGATTAAGAAAGCAGACACATTAACTCTTTGAAAAATAGGTTTGCAAATGGTCATACACACTATATATCATGATTCATGAAAGGAAGATTAGGCAGAGAACAAATAGAAACCCAAAAAAAGAAAGCAAAAAAAAAAAAAAAAAAAACAAGGCCAAGCCATAAGTGAAGTTGGAGATATGAACCAAATCAGCTGGGAGGGAAGACTGTGAAGTAGGTCTGAAGAAAACTCATGATAATAATAGTAGTCGCAACAACGAAAGTGATGAATGTCCATGGACTGCTGAAATACTTATGAATCAATTCGGCAAACCATGTCATCGCCGTGTTATTATAGTGCCTCTGGATTTTCTGCTTCACGTTATCATATATTCTGTAATCCTCCACTCCGAATGTGGAGATGCTCTTGAACATTTTGACCACTTCTTCATCACTAGTGCATGCGCTGAATAGTATATTCCTTGCGCGCAACTCTTTCACATCTTCTATGCTATTAATAAGGGATTTCATAAAATTCATGTAAGCCATCGTGGGTAGGTTGTTAGGATTGTTTGGCGTCCACTCGTAGGCAATTTGGTTTGAAGTATGTATAATGAACTGAGGATTCACAATAAGAGGAGGAATTTCGAGAACTGCGAAGAAGAAGAAAGATTTGAACTTAAAATCCCTTCGAGAATAGACACTACCACTCCTAGCATGGATTCCCTTAGCTTTGAGTTCCGTAATAGATTTGAAGGAGTAATAAAACTCCGAGAAATCACTAAGGGTTGAGCTCACTAAGGTTCCGCAGCAAGTAAGACTGGATTGGCTTAATTTATTATGCCGCAACCAAATGTATTCAAGGTAATGAATGGGTTGCTTTGTATCAATTCTTTTGTTGGCCAACAACCTTCTGAATTCCTTCCCGAGTTCTTTCGTATCTTGTCGCGTTGACTCCCTAGACTCCAAACTACCCAAGAACTTATCCACCATTTCTGTCAATTTGTTGTCTTTGGACTTTAAGCTCATCAGCAACTCGAGAACTTGAAATGGCAGTTGATTCTCAAGCAAAGCTGTTATATCACTTGGCAGAAGGTATACAGTGTGTTTACCCAAGTGTTTCGTTAATTCGTCTTCAATTGTTTGATCCCCGTAACCTGGAGTTATGGACTCAATAAAAGCTGAAACAAATAAACCGTCAAGTAGCATCATTTCAGCAAAGTAATCGTCAGAGTATTTATCTGTTGATCCTTCAAGGTAGCAGCTTCTGGCCTCATCAACTATCTCCAGAACATTGTTACGAAATTCATCCATGTCCTTTCCGCTATCAGAAATAAACAATTGTGCGACAATTGGCTTGATCCTCTCGACCATCTGGAGCTCCTCCTTTCCATGGTGGTACGGACCTATTGAAACCACCCTAGGATCAAAGTATCCCTTAGTCGTTGCATCTTTTCGCATTGTCAATGGGACTTTTTCCATACGACGTTTTGGATACAGCTTAGTACTTGTAAGCTCCATGCCAGCATCAATCAGCATTCCATATGTCGTAGTTGCAGTAGGAGTGTAACTACTGCTGCTTCCATCATCAACTCCTTCATATGTCTCATTTTCAAAGTCATCCATTCGAATCAACTGATCGTGTCACCTGCTCTTGCTGCTGCATGTTATGAATTTATCTAAGAAAAAACACCAAGTGTGCATATAATATCGTTCACCCATTTAGAGGTTCAATTGATCGACAAGTACCTCATCTAGTCATCTGAAGGATTGTGCCTAGTATTAACCTGCAAATTACGTTTTTCTACGCGGAATATGTCTTATTTGTTTTTTTTTTTTTTTTGTTGATTTCTCAATGGATGTGTCGTTTGAAAAGCTTTTTATTGCTCCTACATTGAGTAGAAGTTGCAGGGCACCGATGTTTACTTCCACAAAATGACTTAACCATCAAGATCTGGTATTTCTCCTTTGCCTGATAAAATTAAACACCTATGTGCTGGAACTTGCAGGGTAATTGTAAAAGTAAGGCAGTAGACACAAATTTGGGGTAGTGAGGCATGGCATCTAGACATCCGATTATAAAATCACGCAAAACTGATCCAGATACCCGATTATAAAATGAATGTGTGTTCACAGGAAGATTTTGTTATCTAACGGAGAAAAAAATCATGGATGGAGCCAATAGGGGGCTAGTAGGGTTGTTGCTCATACTACAATTTGAAATAATCCTACTATTACATTGAAATATGTAATTAAATTATATAGCCCCACCCCACCTCTATAGATATAGTCTATCTCCCTACGCAAAAATCCTCCGTTTCTAAAAAAAATAAAAAAATAATTTGAGTGAAGCCACCATTGCTCCACATTTCTTTCTTCTCTTTTCTCTCTCCCTCCCCCCAAAATTCATGTCAATCAAAATATGTCTGTCTCTCTCACTCATACTACTAGTACGATGTTTTAAGCTTTCTAGAGATCAGAACACACCTAGTGGGGACAATTCTATTTGTAACGTCTGGATTCTCACACAATAATATACCTTACCAAACATCGAAAGATTTATGCCACCAACTCAATCAAAACAACAGAAAATTATTGAAAAGTCATTCCACCACTTCCTTCCACACTTACATAATTTCTCGTGCACATTTACCATCATTTTTTCATGTGCTTCCCCTTTTACCCTTCATCTCGATCCCCCCATTCTTCCCTTTCCCTTTCTCTTTTTTTTTCTAACTGCAATTTCCCTATCTTGTTTCACATTTTTCTTTCCTCTTTCCTCCTCTTTCAGCCTCCTCTTTCAGCCAAACACACACACACGTATTCCCCTCCTTTTATAAACTATCACTACTCACCCAGGTGGAAGTCCAAAATAATTGAAATTTGTCCTTTCTTACTATCTTGTTTTACTCTTTCTTTTGTTTTCGTCAATTTCCCATGAAATGATCCGTATCTACAAATGTACTCAAAGAAGGGGTTTACCTCAAAAGTAAATTCCACGTGGAATGTAACCAGCCTAACCCTCATGCCCGGGGTGCTCGTGTGCAGCCCTGGTGTGCACATCTGAGCCGTTGATCTCGGCAATCAACGCATCGAATTTCATATTGGCAATAGACGGCTCGGATCTGCAAAGTGTCAATATGAATCATGACCGCTGAAAAACACATCCGACCGCTCAGATGCCGTAAGCCAAGAAGCATTGATACTAGAATCTGACATTCCACATATATACTCCTAGAATACATATCGAAAAATGCTTCACCTGCTTGGTTGGGTATTGCATTTGAATAAATATTTCCATGTCAAAACACCCAATTATAACACTTTGTTTCAAAATACAGTATAATATGAGTTATTACTCTATCCAAATTGAAAGAAATTTCATTGACTTTAACTTAATAAATGTCGGCGGAGTTCGGAGTAAATTAATAATTTTTTTAGACACTGTATTTATTTTAATCAAGCATATTGTCCTTGTTTTATTCTTATTGTCAATGAACAGCTTTCCCGGTTTTTTTTTTTAAGATTTCTCGCGTGGACCCTTGAAAACACCTTCTAAACACATTGGACGGCTCGGATCGTCAAAAAAATGATCGGATCATGGAGGTCCGGAGTCCCAGATCCCGCACTAGATATATATATATATATAGGTCCGTCTCTTATCCGGACTTTTAATTTCCGCACCTCGTGATCCAAATTTTTTTTTGACGATCCGATCCGTCCAATGTGTTCAGAAGGTGTTTTCATGGGTCCACACGGAAAATCTTTAAAAAAAAATACCGGGAAGGGCTTGATCCAAGCAGTTTTCGCAAAAAATATATATTTACATTTTTTGCGAAAACTGCTTGGATCAAGCCCTTCCCGGTATTGTTTTTTGAAGATTTTCCTTTAGGACCCTTGAAAACACCTTCTGAACACATTGGACGGATCGGATTTTCCAAAAAAAATTTGCAACACAAAAAAACCCCATTTTTTCCTTAAATCCGGGAGTGTGGATAAGAAATTTTACCTATATATTTGAGCTCTAAATTTGAAACAAAGTTAACTCAAGAGGTAGGCCACAGCAGTGAAGCCAAAATTTTAATGGTATTGGGGTCCAATATGTAGAGTGTAAAAATTTATATACGTACTCGAAAAAACAGGGAAAAATAAAATACAAAACATAATTGAAAAAAAAAAAGAAAAGAGATACCCATTCATAAAGAGATATCTATTCATACTATAGAACTTCATTTGAATCACATTTAATAATCGATGCATAACAGCTCATTTGTAATGCTATAAAAATGTCTCTCGCTTCATAAACCAAACTGCCATGCATTGAAAGGCTCCTTGCTACTAAAAAAGGTTGATGATTCTTGTGGTAAATGTTTTTCAAAAATATCTCTCCATAAGTATTTTCCGAAGTAAAAATAAAATATCAACAAACTCCTACGAGACCTAAGTTTATCCTAAATTTTAGAGGAGACAAAAGGGCGGGGCAGGCACAGGCACGACATGAGCATGACACTTGTAAGAGCGGCAAGACACGACACATTTCCTATAGGTGAGCCAATCTGAGCCGTTGTTTTGGGACACGTGGAACGGGAACGGACACGGCACAACACCAGCACAAGCACAACACGACAAGAGCATAGGCACGGAACAGCATGGACACATGCACGGCACAACACCCGCCTGGCGCAACAAAGCATTGCCTAAAGTATTAGGAAGATGCAATTCTTGGACTTCAACATCCAAAAGTGAATGGCATTACTGAATTATTTTTTAGCTTAGATGTAAACATCGAATTTAATGAAGAATGAGTTAATTCAAATACTCGTGATTACTGCTAGAGCAGCATTATATTTATTTGGTAATTTTTTGTGCTTATAATAAGGTTTTTTATTTTTTGAAAGGCACTTATAATAAGGTTTGAGAAATGTAAATGATTATAGTTGAGTCAGTGCCAACATAGTTGAGATATAATCAAACTATAGGTGCAACTCTTACATTTTCACATCCATTGTATTACGAAATTACCATTCTCAATAAAATGTTTGTAGTTTTTAATTTTTTTTTTTAGTTTAACTATTTGATAATGTTTTCTGTCAATTATAAAAAAAATGCCAGCAATTTATTGGAAGAATTTTTTTCGTCTATACAGTGTCTGATTAAAAAAAAAAAAGCCCATATGCACGGCATGGAGTGTGGCGTACACATTGGCCGGGCCGGGCCGAGCACTAGACCGGCCCAACCCCAAGGCCCAAGGGGCCTAGGCCTTGGGCATCCATGAAATCCAAAAAAATAGGGGCACCCCATAATTTTTACTATTAGACTTGAGTAGGTGGTCTTTATATTCCAATATGAAAAACAAAAAAGGCTCAATCTGATTTTAGGAAAAGGTCTAAACAAAAAGAGTCGATCGGCCTAAAGGCCCAAAATAAAACACACAACAGATTAACTTTTACAACTGATCCATTACCTAAAGACCGAATATAATGATTGGTAGAACTTTATATTGTTTTTGCTTTGTCATGTTGTAATTGTTGTTATAAAAATTGTTTAAGTGTTTACTCTTAAGGGCACAATTTTTTCATTAGGCTTTGGGCACTAAAAACCTTTGGGCCGGCCCTGACCAAGCATATTCTAAACTAGGCTGGCAAGACCCAGAACGACTAATAGGGCTGGTCAGGCACGACACGAAATTAAACGGCCCGGCCTGGCCCGGCCCATTCGACAGCTCTAATCCTAATCTCTAATCGACAAAAGAAAGAGCGCCACAAAATAAGTTGGCTCAGATTGGATTGAATTAAAAGCCCCAACTTAGTTAAGCAATTCAAAGTCTTTAAATTGAAAGTAAACAATGCACATAGCAAACAATCCAAACAACAAAACTTAACAACTCTGCACATCCCATCCTGGTTCCCCAATCAACAATTCACAAGCAAACAAACAATCAATTTGCCCCAAATTAAACTGGGTTTAAGACTTCTCAGATTGGAGAGAGTAGGAATTTTCTTGTTACCTGATATTAGAAACAAAGGATTGCTTTGCTCTGCTCAAATTCGGCTTCCTTTCTCTTCCATGGGACAAAACAGCTTGCTCTCATAGTCAGATTTGAGAGTTTTGATACTTTCTTGCATTCTTGCGTTGTATTGTTTTGCCTGAGCCCTGAATTCCTTCACTCTTCACAGCTTACTTTGGTGAGAGAGAGAGAGAGAGAGAGAGAGAGAGAGAGAGAGAGCAGAGAATCGTGCACAAGTGATAATGGCAGTGAAAGTGGACTGTGTGTGTTGATAATGGTATAGGTAATGATAGTTAAATGAGCTGGGCAAGAGGTGCAACTTGCCAACTTTCACGGGTGCTAAATGGGGCAATTCCGTTCCAACCAAACTCTGGCAGCTGACCGATAGTGCACAGATCGGTATGTGGGGTCCACTACAGAATTAGGCACAAGTAATCTAAGCTGTTCATTAATTTCAAAATAAATTTTCAAGTAGCTATACAAAAAATGTCAGTTCAATCGAATAATAATGTGTTTTTGATTTAACTACCTAACATATCTTTAAAACTCATTCAGATTTTTCAAGATTTTGAATTTTAAATGGAAAATAAAAAGGGTAAATTAGTTATTTTATTAAGATTTTTTTTGTAAAACAACATGAAAATTTATTTTGAAATTACTGAACAGTTTAGATCATTTGTACAGCTCTGAAGTTGATCCTACACACTGATATGTGCAGCACATGCTGTCGGTGGCCGCAGCATTTCGGAATTCCTAAACAAAAGGGTTAATGCTTAAGTACTCGTTAACGGTAAATCACTTGTCAGACAATGCAACCTCATCTGGCTATACTATAATATAACTTCCCCACTTTTATAGTCATTAGTCAAACGTTAGGTGGGACCAAAAAACACTTCTGGCTATACTATAATATAACTTCACCACTTTTACTGTATATTATGCTAACAACCCCTGCTATGAAAAGGATTTTTTTTTATAAAAAGGAAACTATAAAAAAAGGTTGTTCACTTGTTCGAATTGCCACACCCTAATTTTATTTCTTAAAACTATTCACATCTAGTCCTCTTGCCTCTCACATTTTTCACCCACTAGGAAGTGAGTGAATAAAATCACAACATTCAGATTTTTCCTCGCATTCAAATCTCTCTTACCAAATTTGGCCAATTCAAGTGTACTAATTTCTAAATCACTGAGAGGTAAGTACCACTAAATTTTCTCCATGCTTCAATGCAAAGTACGAATATTGCGCTTGTCTATTTTATTTCACACTTATTGCTACGAAAATTCTAAAAAATCAATTAAATTAGTGCTGGTCAATCAGCTCATGTTAGAATATAATTTTAAAGTGCAAGTCTCTCTCTCTCTCTCTCTGAAAACCCTAGCCACCACTAATATTACTCTTCCTCCTTCCCCTCACCTCAGGGTTTCAATACCCATGGCGGTGGAAGGGGAGGAGGGCCATGGTACTTTTTATTTTCTTTGTTTGTTTTTTTTTATTTTTCTTTTGTCTCTCCAAATCAACGACTTGTCGTATGATCTGAGAGGGTTATGTCTCTCGCTTTGTGAGACTTGTTAGTTTCGTCTTTGGACGAATTTTCGTCTACAGATCGGGTACTTTCAGGCGTGGTTGCTTTACAATGGTATCTGTGCCAACAATGTTCTTACCCGACATGATATCGCTGGCAGGGCAACTCGTGCTGGCTTTGAAGATCTGTAGTTTTGAGAGTTCATTGGTGCAAGCATGTTTGGTTGGAGTCCATCCGATCGTCTGGGTATTCTTTGTCTTTTATCTTTAACTAGCACTAAGTCTCTTCAGAGATGCTGATTCTAGGTAAGAATCTTGTAAATGCCGCTGTTTGAGTCAAGCCATGTCTGGGTTAGGGTGAAACACATCGATTGCCTTGTGCATTTCTTGTTTTCTATTAAGATGATTAGTTTGGCTTTGTCCAAGATATTTGTAATGAATTCCGTTTTTGTAAGTGCCGTTGGGCGTTCATTAATATAATCTTCTCATTTCCGTGTCAAAAAAAAAATCAGCTCATGTTGCAAAGTGAAAAAAGGTTAAGTTTTTTTTCCCCTTATTTTAGCAATATTAGAACTTAATAAATCCATTTCATCATCTAATTCAAGTAAATTTATGTCTCTTATTTTATACAAGAGGAATTAGAAAAATAAAAAAATATGACAAAAATTTAAAAGATACATACTAAGGGCCCGATTGAATGCGAGATAAGTTTTGGTTGGATTAAATAGTAAGGGGATAAGATAAAAATGTATTATTTAGTGAGAGTAGACCCACATTGATGTGACATTTATAGCGAAAAGATTAAATAGTACTTGGTTTGGGTGAATTTGTGATAAAGGGGGATAAGGTTGGGTGGATGATATAAAAACTTGGCAAATAACTTATTTGCCCTTGTGCATGGGTCATATTAGATATTATAAATTTATAGTAAAATAAATACATAAATGTAAGAATAATTAAATTAATTAAACTTGTCAAAAAATCAAAAAATTTAGGTATTCTTTTTTTAATTATTCATTTTCATAATTATGCATACCAACTAATTATTATTTTTAATATTTTTTCTAATTATACGTATTTGGAATATACCACCTAATATGTTTCAATTTTTTGTAATTTACATATTAATTTAGTAATATGTATATTATACCCCAACAATGTCAAATTCTAAAGTATAAAAGTTTTTAAATTTTTTGTATTGAATTAAAGATCTCGATTAGTAGTTTAATTTGGTGCAGTAAAAAATAAAAATTCAATGTGGAAGTACTTTATTTTTTGATCCGAAGGATATTACAAAGCAAGCCAACAATGTCAAATTTTTAAAGTATAAAATTTTTCAATCTTTTTTGTATCAAAGATCTCAGTTAGTAGTTTAATTTGGTGCCAAAAAAATAAAAAAATTATGCGCGAAAATACTTTATCTTTTGATCCGAAGAAAATTGCATGCGCTCATAAAACACTTAATGGGGTTCGGTTTTTTTTTTCAAAAGAGAGGGAGAGGGAAAGGGGGATGAGCGGATGTAGGGTTGTAATTTAAATGGGGTATTGAGGGTTATTAATTCGTACCCCTCCAAGGGTATTGAGGGAAACCATGCACTAAGTGGTGGGACCTAAGGGGAATGAATATGAGTTATATATACCACCTCCTCATCCCATAGCCAATCAGGCCCTAAAGATAGAAAGTCCGCAGGATAACCAAAACAAATATATTAATTTAAGATAAACTCAAGCTTTATGTTTTCGTTGGACTATAAAATAGTATGCATATATAGTGAAAGTTACAAAACCTGATAACCGTGCTTAGGACTTTAAGATTCCTTTATCAGGTGACTTGTGTAAGCATTTCGGGTTTGTTTGAGTGAGAGAAGAGACGAAAAAAAATAAATATATAGAGGGGGTAAATGAAGATGGAAACACAATACATGGGTGAAAACTGCTATTCTAGAATGAGTACAAAACAACAATGATAATTGTGTACCGGTAAAATACAACAAAAAGCCGCGTGAAGTGATAATTTTCCCTTGATTGGACCAGTACATTTTGTATGGGTCTAAATTCTTTCCACTTTTACAGAGATATTGGACTGTTCAGTTTCTCAATTATTGGCCTTATTTGGGGTCTAAATTTAGGCAGCGGGGATGGCAAATGCATTGCACCGTGCAGCATAATTTGAGCCGTCCAAATGTGTTATCAATAGTCTAGATTTAAATAAAACTCTTCCAGCCGGATTTAAATAAAACTTATCCATAGAAGAGTTTTATTTAAATTCGGATGAAAGGCTTTAAAACTCATCCATGGAAGAGTTTTATTTAAATCCATACCGTCGAAAGCAGAAGAGTTTTATTTAAATCCGGACTGTCAAAGCACATTTGGATGGATGGATGGAAGAGTTTATTTAAATCCAGACCATCGAAGCGGAAGAGTTTTTATTTAAATCTAGACCGTTGAAAGCACATTTGGATGGTTGAAAACCACCCTGCACAGTGCAACGCATTCGTTGCATTATAGGGCCCCCGGTTCCCTAAATTTATGCTTGGAGTCGATCATTTTGTAGAACTCGAGCACTTCAACAATGTAAAAATTTAATTTGATTGAATATCGATCAATGAATGTTAGGATTAATTTTCAAAAAATCAATCATGCACCTAGGATAAAATCTATTTTTTCAAGATATAAGCGATAAAAGATATTTATCAGTATCCAATCGACATCATTTTTGAACAGTTGAAGTACTCGATGAGTTTTACAAAATGAATGACTCTCATTATCTATTTGGACCCGGAATGAGCCCAAAAATAGAGAAACTGGACGGGTCTAGTCAGGGCCGGCCCTGACATTTCAGGGGCTTAAGACGAAATTTGAAAACGGAGGCCCTTAAAAATGCTAGCGAAACTAAATAAAAAGTTGATAAACACCGTTTCAAAATTGCAAGCATGTATTTTTGCAATTCATAATAAAATAAAAATAAAGTATCTAAGAAATCAGATAGCAATTCGAATAAAATTTTTGCAATTCATTCTATCAGGCATGCTTTAGAGCATTATTTTCAGCAAACCCAAACACATGACACATTACACACCAATGGTGAAAACTGAGAAAGATTACATGTGTAATTTACAAATTAGGTGAAAAACATTAGTCCAAAAGTGAGGGTTTGGTATTAGTATTACTCTTCTTTTTTTTTTATTTTTTATTAAGGTATTAGTATTACTCGGTAAGAAGTTTTGAGATAAAAAAGCTCACAGAGTCAGTGAGAGGGAGAGGGATTTGGTATTTACAAGCGGAAAGCATTAAGGGGGCCTCCATGAATCATCTGAAATTTTCTCTCGTTCCTTTTTTTCGTGCCTGGAGTTTTTTTTTTTTCTGATCCTTTTTGTTCTGTGATGTTGATGCAATCAATAAGAATCTCAGATTGGGCCTATTGGGCCCTTGATCATTAAGTGTAAATTGGTTGTTTGGGTTTTAAAATGGGCCTTTATAAGAAGAAAAAAAAATTGGGCTTATATACTTGGTACTAAAAAATAATAAGGGGCCTTATTTTTGCATTATTTTGGGGGGCCTCCTAAGATGCCGGCCTATTGGGCCTTAGCCCAGGGCCGGCCCTGGGTCTAGTCCCTCTTTAACACTGGCTTTGGACCCAAAATAAATATACCCTCTATACATGGATTTTCCACTTGGCATATTGTACGTCTGCCCTTGTTTGGATATGTGGTCAAGGCTTAAGTCTTGGGCAGTAGGTACCCGATCGTACGGGACTTGGGATTTGTCTATGCAAGATAGAAGACCACAATTGCCACAGTGTACATCGGCGAAAGTGCACTAAAAAAAAAAAGCTTAAAAGATCACACTCAAAATATTAGAAAGATCACAGTTTTTATAAATGCGTGATAAAAAAGTGTATATTGTGAATTTAATCTCAGTTATACCTAAAAACTGAGACGGAAAGAAGATTCAATCTCAGCCATCTAAAAACCGAGATTGTAAGTTAGAGAATCTATCACGGCATTTTGCTTAGACTAAGATGAAAAACTCTTACTTGGAAACACTGGGATTATAAGTCAAGAGAAACAATCACGTTTCATTTGGATTGAGATGAAAAACTAACTTGGAAAAAATTTTAAACCGCGCGCTTATCCCTATATCAATTCCGTGTGTCTTACCCCTAACAAATTTTAAACCGCTTACCCTTTTTTCTTTTGAACTTTTTCTAAGAGCAAATCCAATGCTAAATGGAAAATGGCTATAGTCATTGCTATAATTTGGCACCAAAAAATGGTTTTTGGTGCTAAAATACAACCCAGGTAACTCTCTGGTTTGTTTTGTGGAAGATGACAGTTGAGATTGATGACGTTGGAAGGATGGCTATAGCCATCCTTGGTTCATTATTTGCAACCAAGTTTCCATTTGTTCCATTTTGCAACTGATTATAGCTATGTACTGGATTGATGATTTTCATTTTTTGGTTGTATAATGGCAATGTAACTGGATATCCATCCCCCATTGGATTTGCTCTAACCCGCTAAAGTGAAAATTGAAGTTCCCTCCAGGTCAAGAGAATTTTTTTTGAAGTTCCCAATAAGAGTTAAAGACCACCGCCCTAAGTAAATCCTTCAGTTATGTTTCTTCTGTTTGCTAGGTCATCCTCCCAAAGTCCGACGGCGCCGCTCTACCAGGCCAATGATGAGGTCTTCCACTTTTCCTTTTTCATACTCTATATCAATGGTGCTCTAATTTTCTATCTCGTCATTCAGCCATATGAGTACCTCTCACCCACATCTCCGCCGCGGCATCTCCGGTCGCCATCGCCTTATTCTCCAGCCGAGATTTGAATATGGATTGTGTGCAGGGGCGGAGCCAGGATTTTGGTTCAGGGGGGCAAAAATTAGACGCGTTCAGGGGGTGCAAGGATTTTGGTTCAGGAGGGGCAAAAAAAAAAAATTAAAGAGGGGTCAATTAGCAATTTTGTGAGGTATACTAGTAAAATCCCTATAGAAATTTGGGGGTCAGGGGGTCAACTGACCCCTCTTGTCTCCATGTGGCTCCACCCCTGATTGTGTGCACCTCTTTTTTCCCTTCTTTTTTCATGCAAAGAGGCTATATTTCCGACTGTTCATAGATCTTAATGTATGTGTGTATAGATGTGTTTCGATTTCATGTAATAGATTGGGGAAGATGGCGTGAAAAGCTGAAACTTTTGTGGGTAATTTATTTTAAGATTAAAATTTGTTGCCAGTTCCTATTTCGAAATCACTTGGATGCGTGTGTTTTCGTCCCCATGGTCTTTCTATTCAGGTCATGGTAGGAATTCTAACATTGATTTCTATTTTTTTTTTTCACTTCTATATATTTGGATATAGGAGAATTTCTTAAAGGCCAGCTATTGAGCAATGAACAAAGCAGAGGATCCTTCAAGATCACGACTCCTGGTTGCTACGTGAAGAACAAGATGACTGCAACAATTATTCCAATTTCATGGAGCTTTCTCCCAAATATGGTTGCTCTCATTTGTAACTTTTTTTTATGGGTGAGAGTAGTCGATGGAAGTGATCCTAACTATGTGCAGTGAAGAAACTTTTTTGGTCAGAGCCTCAGAGGAAGGGGCTAGTGATAGATGGGATCATTGTAAACTTCATATTATTGTAGTTGTGGTTCTTTTTTGAAAGGCTCAGCCTAATTTCTATCGACTCCATTTGCAGACGTTGTAAACTAGTCAATCGATACCGATTTGTTATGTAACACGTTTTGGAAGATTAGTATTAATTATTTCTTAATTCAGTTTTAATTGTTGTTGCTTGACGCGATTTAAATTTTATTAAATGAAGATGATGGTGGGGAAATTTATTTATTTATTTTTGTTTGGCAGAACACATTTAATCACGGTTTTATAAGAAACTGAGATCTTTTGGGTAAAGGAAAGATCATGGTGTTAGTGAAAACTGAGATGATTACTCTCTAAACAATCACGGTTTTTAGGAAAAACTGAGATGTTAAGTTGTCAAACATCATGTTTTTTATTGTTTTAATCAAAGTTTTTCACGAGTTTTCATCACGGTCCTAAACCGTGATTGAAAGATGAGGATTTTTAATCACACTAGGATAGATCACGGTTTTTCGACCGAGATTAAAAGTGAAAGATCACACCAAACGACCGTGATCTTTATGCCTTTTTGTAGTAGTGGTGGTATAGTGGAAGGAAAGTGAGGTTGGTGGTGGTGGGGAGATGGCGGTGGTAGCGAGCGGTGCAACTGAGGACAATAATGAGGGATGCTATATTCGTGGTGGTGAAGAAGTGCCAAGTGAATCTAGTGGTGGAACGTGAAAGAGAGCTGGATAGATAATGATGGTTAAACGATGGTCGTGGTATTGGAGAGATGGCGGCGGTGGCGGTAGTGATAATGATACTGGTGGTGGTGGTAGACGTGGTCGTAGTAATTGTAGCACTTTTACTTAGAGTGGTGGTGGTAGTGATGCAGCATTAGAGTCGGGGTTGTAGTCGTGGTGGTTGATGGCAATGGCGGCGACTGTGGCGGCGGAGGTGGACTAGTGGTGGTGGTGGTGACCGCGATAGCATGATGGTGGTGGCCATGATGGAGTGGTGGTGGTTGTGCGGAGGTGGAGTGGCAATGGTAGTGGCACAGTGGTGGCGATTGTGGTGGTGATGCACCTGTGAAGTGGTGGTGCTAGCGATGATGAAATAGTGGTGGCGGTGGTGGTGAGGGCGTTATAGTAGTAGTGGTGGCGGTGCTTGACCGAAATCCTAGACCTAAATTAATGGGTTGCCCCAAGCGTAGGGCTGAGACCGGTGTAGCATAATACCCGGTAAGACCGGAATCGAATCCACAGGGACGGTGGAGAGTGCTTAACTAAAAACTCGGGTTGTGAAATTTGAAACGACTCTTAAGTAGCCACCCTTAATAATTCGATGGGGGAATTAACTAAACCTAAGAGAATTTGGTTTTGCTTAGACTATTTAAAAGCAAGTACGGTCGTAGGGTTCATAACACCAGTGACAAGGCCCAGACAGTTTCGCTCCGTTCGGTGTTCTAAAAACGTTTGATTTTAGAGAGAAAAAGGTACCCCGAAAGATGCGAATCCTCGTGGTCGCCGTTTACCCATGTACAGCGAAGAACGAGTTTTGGTCCCCCGTTCCCCGCGTTACATGGGCTCCGACAATGCCCGGATTCGTCCACGGAAGTTCTTTAATAACCTAAAATTGCTTGTCCGTTTATTAATTCTGAAAACAGGAGCGAGAACATACCCAGCCCTGGCCACGGCGTGTTAATCACCCCGCGACCATACCTATGGAACTACTCACTCATATTAACTTGAATCAACAACAAGATTTCAAAACAAAACATGCTCATATAACTCGGAAGAGGAATAAACTAAAAGATCAACCAAAAACTGAGATTAATGTAAACTAGAAAGAGTTACCGGAAACAATACTTGAATCTTCGAGACAAAACTTCAAAAACTCCAAGCGGAAAGATCTCCGGAAAAGTAGAATCTCCAAAGGAAAAGTCGACTACTAAAATGGAAGAAAAAAAACAATCTAAAGTTCGAACCCTAATTCGTCCTCAAAACGAGGTATTTATGTCTTTCCCGAAGCCCAAACGTGGTAAAATCACCGGCCCATTTAAGCTAGTCGGTATCGATACGGGCAAAGCCCTGTATCGATACCCATCGGTCTGTTCGCTTGTCGATGTTGCCTAGGTATCGATACGAGGCATTTACCTGTATCGATACCGGGACCTTCATAATGCTTTTTCAGCTTGCTTGCTCGTCCTTCCTTGGGTCCCACCGGTCCCCAACTTACCCTATGCCCGGTGTTTTCGGGTACCTTCCATTAGCGCCAGAACATCACGAATATCTGCAATTAAAACCCAAAACACAAAACCAACCACATGCACGCATTATACGGAAAATGAGGATTAAACGCACGTCTAACGCGCTAATTCTACCCTACTTAGGCGCTTATATCCATGATATTGCGCGCCTATCACACCCCCCAACTTGAAGGTTGCTAGTCCCGCGCAACGAAAAGAATAAAAATAAATGAAAGGATAGATCTTTTAAACCCCCGGGCGGCCCCGGTAGGACGAGGGAAGTCTCGTGAGGGTTTTCAACAGTGATAACCCACAAAACACAAAGGACTCGGACATTTGAATGCAACTCAACCCAATCAATAGCTTCTCGAAGCACTACAGTGACTGTCAGCCAAACCAAAGGCAAGACATTTCATCCATGGACAAAGTTAAACAAGTGAACTTCGCAGCAAACTTAGCACAAAAATTAATCCTCTCACCTACGATCGGATAGGGATTTATCACATAACATGCGTGTAAGTGAGAATCACACATAGAAATTCACTAATCCCGAAAACAGTTCACACAATATCAATAGCCCGGTGTGTCTCTAAAACTCACCCCTTCCCCTAATGATTAATCTTTTTTTTTTTTTTTTTCCATTTTTTTCTTGTGGTCGTGCAATGCCTGGATCTGTCGGGCTTTCTAGTTGACCCATGTAACGAGCTTTAGGTCGGTCATCCCCAAGCTAGATGGCCTTAGGGTACCAGGTTTAAAGACCCTTCAGACTTAATTGCTCAAGTCAAAAAGGCTTTAGAGAGAGACCCAAACTAACCACATTTAACCAATGCCTTCACAAGGTCTATCCATCTTGTAATGCGAACAATACGGTGGGAGCAAACCCCGATTGCCCGAATACTCAATGAACGCCCGGATAAGCAATACCAATTTAGCGCACAATGTAGGAAAGGGGTTCCAATTAGCCCGTGGGCGCAATCAACTACACCGAAATATCAATAATATGTAAACCAAATTCAAGGCTAGTGAATGCTCAGAGTGGGACAGTGCGCGTGAAAAGCATGAACTCAAGTGATCAAACACTATCCAACTATAGATGATACGGCTAACTGAGTGCTTCCTAAACATCATGTTCACGAGCTTAAGTCTATTCATGAAATCGTATCGAGACTCCGACTCGCACAACAACCACTAGCGCTAATTAACAGTCATCAACCAAGAATAGTTACACCCAAACATCCAAATTCCCTTTCTTCTTTTTTTTTCAAGACCCTAAATTTAAATAAGACAAGTGTAATCCCTCCCCCCAACTTGAATAAAGCAATGTCCTCATTGATTTGCACAAACACTAAAAGAGAAGGACATAAATAAAGAGAGAGGAAAGAGATCACCTCGAACTAGCGGACAACACAAGATAGATGTAAGTGGAGAAACGACCCCCCAACTTGGACAAATCAACCTGCATGTGTTAGTCTGCAAGACACTATACAAAAGAAAAAGAAAAGAAGGAAAAGAAACGCTACTAAAGACTCTGCAAAACATTGAAATCCACCACTTTCGTCACGTGAAAGGCACGGGTACTACTTTTCTCCCTAATTGTCTCACTTAAATTTGTGTAGAGAAGGTCATCATAACAATCCCGGGTAAGTCATGACTCAACAGGTTAAATCACTTAAGGTTTTTTCCTTAAAGAAATCAGAGCCAATCATCTTTTATGACTATCCGAGAAACGGCAATAAGATTGTTAGAAACCCAAATACACAAATTTAAGGCTAGAAATTAGGTGGCTATACCGGACCATAAAAAAAACAAAAGAAATCCGCACACAACGGTAAAAAAAAAATGAAAAAGAAATCAAAAGAATTTTTTTTTTTTTGAATTAATTTTAATAGAGAGAGAGATTTTTTGAAACGTGGAATCCGAAAATTAATCAAATCCACAAAGATGAATCCCATGAATGCACCACCCCACGCTAAGCTTTGCACTAAAAATTGAACTCGGCCAGACCACAAGAAAAGATACTTCGAGTAAAGCAATTGCCGAATTGTTTTAAGAAATTGAAGTGCCTCTAAGTGCTCACGTGAACCCAAATTAATTTTCGAGCTGTGGACATAATTCGCGAGGGAAGGAAGATAAACAAAATCGTAATCATCAACACCAAGAAAATCAATATGTTCCGCTACCATCGACTTCGACTCTTCTACCAAAACCTCATCCGCCAATTTTGGTTTCTCAACTAATTCCTCCTCAACAAAGTCTTGGTCCCCCAAACTAAGAGACTCACTCTCACACCCATACTTCCTATCTTGCTCGTCCATTAAGGACTACAAATAATCAATCTCAGCGTCCCACTCCTCAGTAGTGGGAGATTGTTCGATCGGACCATCATACAGAGGGCAGTGAGCTCCTCGTTCTCTAGACTCATAGGAACGCAAAAGGAAAACGTAGGCAGCGCGGATCAACAGTGGGAGATACATGAGAGGGGGATCGACCTTTACATTAGACTCAAGGGTGAAACATTGAGCAGTTAGCTCCTCATCCCCTCCAAACTCAGAAGGTTCCACCAAACCATCATCCACCCCACCCTCAATGACAAGGTGGTCAACTTCCTCTTCCCTCTCTTCCCCAGCAGTAAGCTCCTCATCCCCTCCAAATTCAGAGGACTGTGGTAAGACCAAGTCAATCTTCTCAACATCGTTAACCAGACCTACTTCCTCTTCCCTAGGAGTAAACTCCTCATTCCCTCCAAACTCGGAAGGTCCCTCCAAACGATCATCAACCCGTCCCTCAATGAGAAGTGGGTCGACTTCCTCTCTTCTATTGACTTGAGGCGGAGAAGGAAATGTCTCCCACTCCTGTTGGACTTGTCCCACTGCCTCTGTGAGTTGAGTCAACTGGGACCTAAGGTCCTCAATTGCTTGGGTGGTTTCCGCGGTAAGGGTCATCTGCGATCGCACAAAAGTCTGTATCCTCTCCTCAAGGTTGTCATCATGAGAGGGATAAGTCAGCTCTGGGGGTGGGCCAGTAGAATAAGGATCAAACCCTTGCCGGTCTTGGAAAAGGGAGCCAAATTGGGTCATGTGGTCCTGGGCAGGTTCGAACGACTGTATTTCTTGCGGAGGCAAAGGCAGTGCCTGTGGTGGCACTGAGGGTTCGGAATATACCCATGAAAAAGATGGGTGGTGGGACCCCCCTAGATTGTACGTATTTGGATATGGATCCCACCGCTGATTAATAACACTCACCCCAGCCTGATTACTTCGATAAGCTTCCTTGAGTGCATAAAAAGCGGAGCAGGTATAAACAGAATGCCCCCAACACTCACACATCTCACAGAATTCTTCCATTCTCACCTCGTTCGCCCAGTTGTTTCCTTATTACTTTTTTTTTTTTTTTTTTTTTAACTCGACTCAAGACACAAAATACTTACCACTCGACTGACTCCAGATGACTCAACCTAGCACCAAAAAGATGCTAAAAGCGAAAGACTTTTTTTTTTTTTTTACTCAGATAAAAACACAAAGATACTAACCCGAATTCTTAACACCTCTAGCCGTCCCCGGCAACGGCGCCAAAAATGCTTGACCGAAATCCTAGACCTAAATTAATGGGTTGCCCCAAGCGTAGGGCTGAGACCGGTGTAGCATAATACCCGGTAAGACCGGAATCGAATCCACAGGGACGGTGGAGAGTGCTTAACTAAAAACTCGGGTTGTGAAATTTGAAACGACTCTTAGGTAGCCACCCTTAATAATTCGATGGGGGAATTAACTAAACCTAAGAGAATTTGGTTTTGCTTAGACTATTTAAAAGCAAGTACGGTCGTAGGGTTCATAACACCAGTGACAAGGCCCAGACAGTTTCGCTCCGTTCGGTGTTCTAAAAACGTTTGATTTTAGAGAGAAAAAGGTACCCCGAAAGATGCGAATCCTCGTGGTCGCCGTTTACCCATGTACAGCGAAGAACGAGTTTTGGTCCCCCGTTCCCCGCGTTACATGGGCTCCGACAATGCCCGGATTCGTCCACGGAAGTTCTTTAATAACCTAAAATTGCTTGTCCGTTTATTAATTCTGAAAACAGGAGCGAGAACATACCCAGCCCTGGCCACGGCGTGTTAATCACCCCGCGACCATACCTATGGAACTACTCACTCATATTAACTTGAATCAACAGCAAGATTTCAAAACAAAACATGCTCATATAACTCGGAAGAGGAATAAACTAAAAGATCAACCAAAAACTGAGATTAATGTAAACTAGAAAGAGTTACCGGAAACAATACTTGAATCTTCGAGACAAAACTTCAAAAACTCCAAGCGGAAAGATCTCCGGAAAAGTAGAATCTCCAAAGGAAAAGTCGGCTACTAAAATGGAAGAAAAAAAACAATCTAAAGTTCGAACCCTAATTCGTCCTCAAAACGAGGTATTTATGTCTTTCCCGAAGCCCAAACGTGGTAAAATCACCGGCCCATTTAAGCTAGTCGGTATCGATACGGGCAAAGCCCTGTATCGATACCCATCGGTTCTGTTCGCTTGCTGATGCCTAGGTATCGATACAGGCATTTACCTGTATCGATACCGGGCCTGTATCGATACCGGGACCTTCATAATGCTTTTTCAGCTTGCTTGCTCGTCCTTCCTTGGGTCCCACCGGTCCCCAACTTACCCTATGCCCGGCGTTTTCGGGTACCTTCCATTAGCGCCAGAACATCACGAATATCTGCAATTAAAACCCAAAACACAAAACCAACCACGTGCACGCATTATACGGAAAATGAGGATTAAACGCACGTCTAACGCGCTAATTCTACCCTACTTAGGCGCTTATATCCATGATATTGCGCGCCTATCAGGCGGCAACAATGGTGACATATGGTGGTGATAGGGGCTGGTCGAATGGCGGCAGCGACAGTGTGCGGTGGTAGTGGAAGTGGTTTTAGAGGGTGGTGGTGCTAAAGGAATGCGTGATATATAAGTACTTGACATATTCAACTAGAATTAAGTAGGTACCAAGTTACTTAATTTTTACAATTTTTTATCACTGCATTTTAAGCAGCACTTAAAAGATCAAGTAATATGAAATATAGTTATCAAACAAAAACTTAATCGCGTATTACTTAATTCATTCAATTTTAAGTTCTAAATTAGGTTATCAAACAAGCCCTTGTGGTATCTAATAATTCAGACTTTTATGTTCAAATATAAATAAAATTAAAAATCAAATTTGATTTTCAAGAAAATAAACACCATTTTAAGTTCCTTAAAAATGCTTACATTATGGAATTGAACATATAAACGAGTGTTCAGATTTATTACCCAAAATAGTTTATAGCCCTTCAATAAATTCATTCAACTTAGTTGTATATAAAAATTGCCATCCATGTAATTTTTTCTAGATTCACTTTCAAAGAATTAGTGAAATAATAAATATAAAGGTTGTCATCCGTGTAATCTTTCCGGATACACGCTATACATCTTTATGAACCGTCTATGGATAAAAGATACACATGAAAATTTAAATTGACCAACTTTTTTTTTTTTGTGTAGCTGAGCTAGTGTGATTGAGGAAGGAAGTCAGCGAAAAGTGGACATTAGGGTGGTCACGCTCAGAACACCCACTGCTTCTGAAACAAATTAATGTTGGTGACAGAAAGGCTCCCATCAATTCTATATGGAAACAGGGGGCCTGCTGGCCTTCAAAAGGGACAGCACCTGCTGTCCTGGACGATTCTGGGATGCTCTGGTCTTGTTTTGGTGATCGGAAATGTTTACTTTGTAGAGCTTGCTGAGTAGAACAAGTGTATCAAAAATCAGCTCGATCGGATAGCAATAACTACTTGATCGGTACACATATAACTTGGCAATAATGGGTTTGATCTAGTGTTTCGGATATATTCTTTTCAAGATAACAATTTTCAGATTAGGCACTTAATGATATCCGATTGGCCTAATTTTTGGTAAACTTAATCTACTCGACGAGCTCTGGATCATTGAAACAAGACCGGAGCATCTACAACACTTTGTAAGTGCCCTCTTAGTCTAGCCTAGTGTTTTAATTACCTCCGAGTCTAGTTGTGACTTGAAAAAGTTTGGTAACCCTAAAAAAGTCTTCATCTACAACAATTTTATTTCCAACCATTTACAACTTTCTCACATACAAGTAGGACCCAGGGTGTGAACCGTACATGCATGTAAGGGGATTGTAAATAATTGGAGATGAAATGGTTGTAAAGTATCATTTTTGTTCTCCTTATACCCTCTCTCTTTAAAAAGAACTTTTGATTGGGCTTTCTGGCGCATCAAACCTAAAATTGGAAATCCGGATGCTCGGATATCCCGTCCGGACCCTTGATCTAGGAAAATGGCCAGTCAACTACAAAAAATATTTTCTGGATGCTCTTTATGTGTTCTTTGTGTGAGAGAAGAGAAAAAAGTAGGGATAAATGAAAATGGGAAACACAACATATGAGCTAAAACTGCTATTCTTTCCTGTGCTATATTTTTTTTTTTTTGTCATTTGTCATTCCTAATCTATTATATGGGGAGACTCGATTCCGGGATACAGTGCGGGGCATCGAGGGAGTTGTCTCATGCACTCACTACAAATGACAAATACACCTTTTCCTTTTTAATTTATGGCACATACATCTTGAGATAAACAAAACGGATGAGGAGATGCTGATGTGCAGTGTAATACACAGCACGTGCTGTGCACATTCGGGCCATCTGTTGCTCGGATGGACGGTCTAGATTTCATCTTGCACTCATGACAATGAACTGTTCGAATGCAAAAGTGTCGAGGTAAAATATGGGCCGTCCATCCGAGTAACGGAAGGCCTGGATGTGCACAACACGTGTTGTGCACTACGCTGCACACCAGCATCCCCATGTCCAAACAAAACCAAATACAAATGAAATCTTGCGACCTCCATCTTAACAATTCGTCCAAATTAATATATGCCATACTTTTTTAACTTCATATGATTTCACCGCCACAATTACTGTTTGAAAAAAGTTGCTTGATGCTCAATTGGTTGGCCAACTTGCTACTCATGGTTGAAAAGACCGAAAACATAAAGGGAAAATAAAACCCCCTCATAAGCACCTAATAAAATGAAACAAAAAGTCGCGTGAAATGATAATTTTGGCTTGATTGGTGCAAACTTATTTAGGGAGGGAGTTGTCTCATGCACTCACTGCAAATGACAAATATAACCTTTCCCTTTTAATTTATGGCACATACATCTTGAAAGCTAATGAAACCAAATTCGGATGACATCTTGTGACCTCCATATTAACAGTTATTCGTCCACTTTCACCAACCGCCTCACCACAAGAATGCGTAGTCGCCGCCGAAATAGAATGTGTACTCCTAACACAACCACCCAAAACTATTGGATACACAATCGGCCGCAACCATTACTGGCAGCGTCTTGGACATAAACAGCACCTCTACGATAGTGGTTCTTTTACTTCTTTACAATAAAATAATTGAGTGCGAGCGTGCCAGAGAGAGTTCCAATCTCCTCCGTCAGATTAACTTTGGAAAAACCAAATATAATCAGGCGATTGTGTTTTAATGGTTCAAATACCTCACTTAAGAGGATTTTTCTTTCAAAGTGAAGAAATGCAAACCAATTTACTTAGGAAATTAAAGAACAACAAAGAAACAAGAGATTTCGATTAACAAATCAAAAATAAACTTACTTCGAAATTGTCTTCAACTTCAAATACAAGGTACTTCGAACTTCGAACAGACGATTGTTATAAGAACAACCGAAATTAATCCTAACTACTTCCTAATCTACTTCCTACACTACTTCATATCTGCCGAGCACTGGCTTGGGTCGAACTCATCAGGGGGTGGCTCAGTTTCCAGAATTCCCTTCTCAGCGAGGCCGTTTTGGGTTGGGGTATGAACCTACACTGAAGGAGATGCAAAGGGGAAAGACCAATATAGCAAGCAGCAACGCAAACGTCAGATTTGCTTTGTCAGGGAAGGGTCAAATGCACCATATCACGGCCAGCCTGAGCCGTTTGTAAATGAAATAAGTGGAGAGGTGCACCCTGGATTCAAAATCTTTGCTAATGATGCTTGGGATAGTGAAGATGAGCATGAAAAAGTCGAGAAACTGGTGAAAGACCTTAAAGCGGATTGGATGGAGGCTTTGGATGGTGGGATCTTGATGTCAATGTTTGACGAGGTCAGTCTGACAGGTAAGGATAAAGAAGAGCCAGCAGTGATGATGCTCGGGCAGGAGGCCCTTGAAGATCCCAGCATGCTGATAGTGGATGCAGTCGGAGAATACAAGAATTGCACTTTCACTCCTGTTGTAAAATTTACTAATGCATTCACTAAGTTAGAATTCGAGTCTTAATCGGAGTATGAATTAGACCGTGAGTCGGAGTTTGTGCCTCATGGCCCTCCACGTCGTCATTTCTATTTTGAATTCGAGTCTGATGCCATGTACCGCGCCCCGGAGGGCTTTGTTAATGAAATGGATTGTGATTTCGCTTACTTTGCTGTTCCCGAAATAAATTGTGTTGACCCTGACGATGATGAGACTGAGTTTGAGGGAGAAATACCCAAAGAACTTAAGTCTCTAATTGAAAGATGAGGAAAATCCTCGCATGGTTCAAATCGGTTCCGGGCTGTCTTCGGAGGAACAAGAATTACTCGTCGATTTAATCAAAGAATTTGAAGATGTTTTCGCTTGGTCCCACGCAGATATGCCCGGAATCGATCCTGAAATTGTGCAACATCGAATTCCATTGTATCCCGATGCAAAACCGGTGAAACAGAAATTGAGAAAAATCAGGCCAGATTGGTGTAGACACCCCAATTTTGAATTCAAAATGCACTCGAGCATTTCCAATGATGAAGCGGACCAATCATGATTACCTGGAACTTGTGAGTTTGACTTGAACTTGACCAAATTAACCAAGCAGCAACCAAAATAACCCAAACCAAACCAAACACTGTTGAACCAAGCCAAGCCAACAATCTGCCATCAAGCACCCTGAGCGCTCAATCCCCGAGCCTTGAGCGCTCAACCAGGAGAAAACACCTTGAGCGCTCAAGCCAACGGCTTTGAGCGCTCAACTCTGATCCAGTCAGCAACCTGCAGAATATCTAATCATGAGATTTTCTGCATGGGAGCGTCTGGGGATGATCTGCTACGATCTCTATACGTATATACATCCCACTAACTCCAGAAATACACCCAAAATACCCCAAAATACCAAAACCCACTCCTTCTCTCTCCTCTCTTCCCTCCCACTCACTCTATAAAATCCACCCTCCACCCCCGGTTTTAGAGGTTAACAACTCCCACACTCCATCTCTCAAAACCTCCAGAAAAATCGATCATCTCTCTCTCTCTCTACAAAACCACCCTTTGCCATCAAAACCACTAGCAAAACCGCTCATCCAAATCCATAAATTCTATTCTTGATCATCGACCAACCATATACATTGTCCAATTCGGCTACAATATAAGCCAAATCATCCACAATCTTCCATCGCCAAGCCCAGAATCAAGCTTCAAACCATAAGCATTTCCGCAAAGGTAGTAAACATGTGATGAACTCACTGTTTTGGTTCATCTGAGGAGGACCAGTGAGTTCAATCAAGTTCTTTGTACTTGTATTGAACTCACAAAGGTCTAAAAATGGTTTAGAAAGAGTTTTCAAATCTGCAGTTGTAACAGGGGTTGAGCGCTCAAGCCTCCGGTCTTGAGCGCTCAAGCCCAGTTCTGAATAGTTTCTGTTTTGCAAACTTTTGTACTATTTCTGGGCTTTGATCATTGTTTAATAGCTATCTGTGTTCATGCGATTCTCAAAACAGCTTGTATTTATTTCCGAAACACATGCATGAACATTTGTTGACTAAGTTATGATGATCAAAGATCAATACTTTTGTAAAATTCCATTTTAAATGCAAAACAGTGACTGGATCTTCCTTCTCTACTCTTGTTCAAAAGGTTTAAGGTCCTGAGAATCATCGATCATCCTTTCTTTAAGTCAGAAATTGCTAAGCCAGTTCATGGCTTGAGCGCTCAAGGTCAATAACTTGAGCGCTCAAGCTGTTCTTGGGCATTTTGTTGTTTACTTCATTGTTTCGATGATGGATCATGACCTGGTTTGCTGATAGTGTGTGTGTGTCGTTATTGAAGTGTTTGGAATCTGGATTTTTCTTTTATTCCTCTTTTCGAAAGTATTTTCTTGATTAATCCATGGGGATTTTTCTCTCTTCCTATTCTTTAAAGGATCAATCCGTCTATTTTGTTTGATTTCCTTTGAAAAACGTTTGATCAGTGTTGATCTTGTAAAGAATGAGAAGAGAAGCTGTGGAAAAGAGAGTAAAATCACAGAAGCCTGGAACTGGATTGAGCGCTCAATCCATGGACCTTGAGCGCTCAATCCATGGACCTTGAGCGCTCAAGCTGGTTTGAGGGGTTTGAGCGCTCAAGCCTCTGTCTTTGAGCGCTCAACCCCTATTTCGGAATCCAGTTTGCAAAACAGTTTGTTGGGCCACAATATTTGTATTTTCGGGGTTTATTGTATTATTTCTGTAATTGCTCATTTCTTTGCAAATATTTGTAATAATTCTATTTATCATCATCATCATCATTCATGTAAACCATCAAGCACAAGCATCCACCTTAGATATATCTCTCATGTTCTTATTGTTTATGTGGTACCCATCCCCAACCTCCCTATGTTGTGAATAAATTGAATTTTGAATATTCTTTAAAATCCCACGGAACATCGAGTAGAGACCGGTTCACAGACCGGGCGAGAGGGGTGCCGTAAAACCCTTCCCCTCTCGTAACCAAACCCCCGAATCCGAGAAATCTTTGGTTTTATCAAGATCAGTGAAATCCTTTTTCAAATGGGTAAATGAGTCATCTTTTTATCGGTTTCTCGGGTTCGGACCTAAAATCCGGGTGGCGACTCAAACAATCACAATCTTTTCAATCGCGAATCGCACCGAATCCCGGTGGGCCGTCCACAAGCTGGCGACTCCGCTGGGGAATATTGGTTAATATATATTTTATTTAATTACACTTGTGCAATTTTTATTACACTTGTGTAATTTTATTGAAATATGTGTTAATCAAAGTGGGTTTAATTCGGAAGATGTTTTGTGGGATTTTTCAAATGTTTGGAATTTGATTTTGCATTGCACTTGCATGGTTCTCAACCCCGCTGGCGTGTTTTGGCAATCCTGCCCGGCTTGCCGGTGACAGGGAATCCCGAAATGCCCAGCAGCCCTCGACCGTGATAAATCACATCGTCACTATCGTCTTTGACGGTAGGAGGCGGTTTTGATTTTGAGTCCGGGGTACCCTCAGCGACCAAAACCAGCCTTTTGCATATAATTAGCCATAGAACCCCACGTTTAGCAGCTCACCTGTGTGCTAAGTTTACGTGCTCCACCATGTTAACATGCTATGTGTTACCGCTTTCCTCGCCATGCCATTTTGCATTCATGCATCTGCATTGTATATAGAGCGTTCGTCCGTTTTGTTTTTCAGTTTAGATTTTAGAGCCTCTGCGGTTAGTAGGAGATTGCCCTGGCCCGATGATGAGTCGTGCATCCCATATGCACGTTGTTCTTGCGAGTTGGTCTTTAGGGTGACCGGACATGGGAAACTTTGGATTATCAAATTCCTAAACACTGATCTAGCCAGGTTTAAGGGACCTTGGCCCGAGAAGGATCAATCGCCCTTAGGCTTCTGATCTAGATCATTGTCGGAATTAGTATGAATCAGAGATTCCCAAATTCGATTATTCAATTTTAAGGACTTTATTGCTTCAAAAAGAAAACTTGAGGATTGGGGCAATCTTCCAAAGCTGTCGAATGCAGTCGTCGCGAGCGTCGTTTGTATAGATATTTCGTGTAAATATCCCGTTTTGTTTTAGTGCCTCTGCGGTTAGTAGGAGGTTGCCTTGGCCCGATGATGAGTCGTGCATTCCGTATGCGCGTTGTTCTTGCGAGTTGGCCTTTAGGACGACCGGATGTGGGAAAATTTGGATCATCAAATTCCTAAACACTGATCTAAACAGGTTTAAGGGACCTTGGCCCGAGAAGGATCAATCGCCCTTAGGCATCTGATCTTAGATCATTGTCGGAATTAGTGTGAATCAGAATTTCCCAAATCCGATCATCCGATATCAAGGACTTATCACTTAAAAGAAAACTTGAGGATTGGGGCAATCTTCCAAAGCTGTCGAATTCAGTCTAGGAGACTTTAAATCTACGGAGTTTGAGATACCTCCAGTGTTTGCCGTGCTCGAACGGCTCCCCGTGTCTCGGGCTAGCCTTAAAGTGCATCTGTATCCGGATTTCAACAACCTTATTGCTCTGTCTCGGATAGTCTATAAGGAGATTGGCTCTGATTCCACGACGATTGGGATTTAACCTGCCTGTCACGACTTACCCGTGGTTGTTGTTTCGCACATCCGTGCAATGCCTTAAGTGAGACTGAGACCGGTAATCCAGATCTTAGGACAACACGACAATGACACATGCACAACATTTCCTTCAATAAAACCAGGGGCACAATCTGAGCTTGACCTTTTTGCTTTACTGTCAGTCCCGAGCCATTGATCCAAGAAAGAAGCCTTACAACTTCCCGAACAGAAGTTGACTCAACCCAAACCTCAAGACATGGATGTTCCGGCTGAAATCGAAGGACTCAAGATGGCTGTGAATAACCTGGGAAATCAAATCACCCAGCTCATAATCATGGTGCAAGACATCCGTGACCGTTTTCCGGGGGTCCAAGAGAACCTCCAACGACCCAGAAATAGCCCCGAAATGGCTGCAGCTTTGGCCAAGATCTCTGAACTAGAGGAATCTATCATGGAAGGATTCAAACCTATAGAGATGCACCACTGGGACGTTGAAAAGGAAAACCTCAGTCCAGAAAGCGAAATGACTTACTCCGAGAAGGACAAAACACCATTTACCAACAACAATGCAAAAGCCACCCCCAGCTCCACAAATATCAAACCCAACTTCACAACCAGCACCATCAGCAAAGCCAAACCAACCACAACCATAATCCAAATCAACCGGCCTAAAGACCAACCAAGAAAATTCTCCCAATTCCCCACACCCCTGTCCTCGGTCTATGAGGAGCTTCTCATGGCCGGTCTTCTTAAACCACTCTCTCCAACTCCTTTACCTCGAAAGCTCCCAGCTTACCACGACCCAAACGCCTTCTGTGCCTTCCATCAAGTGCCCGATCATGCTACCGATGATTGTCAACGCCTTCGTCATGAGATTCAAGATCTCATTGACGATGAAACCATCTCTCTTCTGCCACTCGAGTCCAACACCATATTAAACCCCATGCCTCAGCATAAACAAAACCTCGGCATCAATCAAATCAGCCTCACTTCCACTAAAAATGCCTCTTCAAGCTTCACCAACAATGATCCCAACCAAACTGAACCAGTCAACGAAGTCACAACCCAAATCAACCGCCCTCAAAGCCGACGAAGAAAATTTTCCCAACTCTCTGCTCCTTTGCCCTTGGTTTATGAAGAGCTTCTCATGGCAGGTTTCCTCAAACCACTTCAACCAACTCCACCCCCACAAAATCCCCCACCTTCCTACAACCCAAATACCTTCTGCATCTATCACCAAACACCCGGTCACCCTACCAAGAGATGCCAACGCCTCCGCCACAAGATTCAAGATCTCATTGACAACGGATCCATCTCTGCACCACTGGCAAAACCAAATACCTCGCCAAATCAATGAACCAACAATGGCCATGCAATAATTCAACCTTCCACGAGTCTTGGAAGTCTTCAAGTGTCGAGTCAAATTTTCACTTCAAATTGAATCAGTTTGTGTTCCGAGTCTGTTTATGTTTTTGTTTTCCTCCTCTATGTGTTTTTATGTTCGAGTCTGTAATATCTTATTGTTATTGTCAACAAAAAAAAAAAAAAGAAGAAAAAAGACCAAAAATAGAGTCAACTTTGTAGTCCTGAACTACGCGCGACCTGATTCCTTGCAAAGGGATACGTAGGCAACCCTTCGCGGTTCGGTCGTAACTATCAAAAATCAATGTTGTCCCCCGTTGTGTTAAAATTGTCAATCATAAACTTGGATTTTTGTAATAATACCTCAACTTGGAATTGTTTTCCACCATCATTTGAGAAACATGATAATCACTTTAAAACACGAGATGGATTTGGATTGAACTCTCGCCCCGTACAAGGAGGATTTTCAATGGACCATTCCCCAGCGCCATCAAGAAGCAATGCTTTGACACAGAAAAAGCCTGCTAGGTCGAAAACCCGTAAGGGCGGTCTAGGCAAAAGTTAAGGCAAAAAGCTCGCGAGATCAAACTTCAAAATGAGATCTAGGCAAAAGTTAGAGCAAGCATGAGTTCTCCACATCAAGTTGCACAATTCAAAATGAAGAAAGGCATTCTTTGTTTGATTCCCCACATAAATATCCATTGCAAAGCCCTTTTGAGCCTGAATCAATTTCCTTGAAAAAGAACCCAGCTAGGCAGCTATCCCCCACACTGGGGTGAAACAAGAAATATGAAAATGTCAAACACATGACAGCCAGCAGAATAAAAGGGCCAAAGATACAAGCGTGTGAAGATTCAAAGTATCATAACACTGAAAGTGCCAAACTCATAGGCTTGTCAAATACATGGGTGCAACAAGATGAAGAACACTGAAGAAATTTGATACGAATGAAAGGAAGTGCTCATTTAAAGCAAGAAGAAGCACATGAAAGCACCCATCAGAAGCAAAAATGGCACAAAAAGTCCAAGATAGCTGCTAGCTCAAATAACCCCGAGGAAAAATGAGATGTTTTGAGCCTATAATCCTTCCTTTGTTAAGCCCATAACCTTGGCCCCATCATAGCCTAGATAAAAGTCCTTTCAGATTAGAAAGTGCAACTTGATAGTGAGAATTCAAGTCAAAAGGGAACAGTCTAATCTCCCTTGAAAAAGTCAAAGCATTGTGCAAACACTGGCGTCATGCGCAAAAATCCAAATTGGGGCATATCAACGAGTCTTCATCAGCAGCCCTCTAAACTTGGGCATTTTGAAGGAAAATCAATGAGGCATCATCAGCAATCTGGGGCATGGGTTCACGACAAGAAATCTTGTGTTTTATTGTAGATTTGAATGAACATCACTTGACGGAGTAAAACAATCACAAAATCAAAATCTAATTTTATCATGACAATTTCGACATCAATGGTGAAGCATGGTTGCCATCTTTCAGAAACTTTGGGTCAACATAGTCTTCCATACCCTTCGAGTTGACATGTTCTTCCGTATCAACCTTTGCTCACTCGGGGCACCCCAATCAAGCCATTCACATAGTTGCTCATATTCGTCATGTCAACCTGGTCAATCAAATTCCCCAAGCCTTGTCTGTCACAATCCACCCCCTTGTCAAAAAGGCCGATCAAATTCCTTGGCCTTGTCGGTCTTATCAATGTCCATCCTTTTGTCAAAAAGGCCGATCAAATTCCTTGGCCTTGTCGGTCTTATCAATGTCCATCCTTTTGTCAAAAAGGCCGATCAAATTCCTTGGCCTTGTCGGTCTCATCAATGTCCACCCCCTTGTCAAAAAGGCCGATCAAATTCCTTGGCCTTGTCGGTCTCATCAATGTCCATCCTTTTGTCCAAAAGGCCGATCAAATTCCTCGGCCTTGTAAAAATCCACCTCTTTGTCAAACAGTCAATCATGTAGTCTTAATCTTGTCTATCCTTGACTCGTGGAAACGATTTCAATGCATCAAAGAACCCGTGTTTGGGTACATGGTCAATTGGTTGTCAAAACCATCAGCAGAGCCGAGAAAGAAAATCAGAATTGAGGATCATCATCTATGGGGCGTGTCAGCCTAATGCCATTTCTGGGGGAAGCATACACCCAAATCCAGGACTGGGGCATAGAAGCCTAAAAGCCTCAAACCAATCCAAAACCCAAGTTTTGCTAAGCTCCAACCCAAACCTTGGCCTCAAGGGAAAGACAGTAAAGCAAAAGAGCCACCCATTGAGCCTCCTACTTTTTTAAAAGAAGGAATGTTGTCGTTGTTGTCGTCGAGTGTCGATGCACGAGTCGCATGCAATGATCCTGAGGGACAAGTTTTAAATCAATCAATCGTCCTGCGGGACAGTTTTCAATCAATCGTCCTGAGGGACAACTTTTAAATCAATCATCCTGAGGGACAACTTTTAAATCAATCGTCCTGATGGACAACTTTTAAAATCAATGGTCCTAAGGGACAACTTTTAAGTCAATGATCCTGAGGGACAAGTTTTAAATCAATCAATCGTCCTGAGGGGCAGTTTTCAACCAATCATCCTGAGGGACAACTTTTTCAATCAATTTCAAGACCAGAAATGATCACCTTTTTCAAAATTAATTTCAAAACCAGCATGGCCAAGTCATTTGGGATAATCATTGAAAAGCCGCCTAGCTGGTGCATTCAATCAATCAATCATTTATTGTGTACATCAATCATGTCAAGTTGTTTGAGTATATATTTGTTTAACCAGTTAGTGCATTTAATCAGTTGTTCTGAGAATTTGTTGTTGATGAACCATTGTGCCGCTAAGACCATCACATTTATGTGTTTGGTTCAATAGCGTATTGATTGCCTCTTTGCTCAGTAAGCAATCACATTTCCTCGATTGTCTCGTTGCTCAGTAGACAATCATCTTATCATTGGTTATCTTGTTGCTCAAGGGATAGCCCCATTAAATTTAGCCTCCCCGTTGTTCAGAGGGTAGTTACACTCAATCACAATCGCAATCGCAATCGCAATCACAATCACAATCACAATCACAATCACAATCACAATCACAATCACAATCACAATCACAATCACAATCACAATCACAATCACAATCACAATCATTTGCTTTTAGTGTTTCGTTTCAGGAAGTCCTGACGATTCACGAAAAATCATAATTACATTTGTTTGGCGTTTCACGACCCGGGAAGGCTCGTCGATTCGCGTTTTTAATCATTTGTCCTGAGGGACCAAACTTTGTAATCATTTGTCCTGAGGGACCAAACTTTTTGATCAATCGTCCTGAGGGACGGGAGAAACCATTGCATTTGTATGCAGTTGCCCCCAGGAACTACGCCGGTCTGATCCTTACAATAGGGTACGTAGGCAGCCTGAGTGGCACGACCGATTGATCTTTTAATGTTTTTCTTTGCAGCTTGAGATGTATCACGAAGGACGAGTTGGGCTGTCTTTATCTTGGATGTCACTCATACCAAAGCAATGGCATTGAGTCTCATCCAAGAGGGGCAACTGTAGACACCCCAATTTTGAATTCAAAATGCACTCGAGCATTTCCAATGATGAAGCGGACCAATCATGATTACCTGGAACTTGTGAGTTTGACTTGAACTTGACCAAATTAACCAAGCAAAGAACCAAAATAACCCAAACCAAACCAAACACCGTTGAACCAAGCCAAGCCAACAATCGCCATCAAGCACCCCCCGAGCGCTCAATCCCCGCCTTGAGCGCTCAACCAGAGAAAACACCTGAGCGCTCAAGCCAACGGCTTTGAGCGCTCAACTCGATCCCGATCGGCAAGAACCGAAATATCTAATCATGAGATTTTCTGCATGGGAGCGTCTGGGGATGATCTGCTACGATCTCTATACGTATATACATCCCACTAACTCCAGAAATACACCCAAAATACCCCAAAATACCAAAACCCACTCCTTCTCTCTCCTCTCTTCCCTCCCACTCACTCTATAAAATCCACCCTCCACCCCCGGTTTTAGAGGGGAACAACTCCCACACTCCATCTCTCAAAACCTCCAGAAAAATCGATCATCTCTCTCTCTCTACAAAACCACCCTTTGCCATCAAAACCACTAGCAAAACCGCTCATCCAAATCCATAAATTCTATTCTTGATCATCGACCAACCATATACATTGTCCAATTCGGCTACAATATAAGCCAAATCATCCACAATCTTCCATCGCCAAGCCCAGAATCAAGCTTCAAACCATAAGCATTTCCGCAAAGGTAGTAAACATGTGATGAACTCACTGTTTTGGTTCATCTGAGGAGGACCAGTGAGTTCAATCAAGTTCTTTGTACTTGTATTGAACTCACAAAGGTCTAAAAATGGTTTAGAAAGAGTTTTCAAATCTGCAGTTGTAACAGGGGTTGAGCGCTCAAGCCTCCGGTCTTGAGCGCTCAAGCCCAGTTCTGAATAGTTTCTGTTTTGCAAACTTTTGTACTATTTCTGGGCTTTGATCATTGTTTAATAGCTATCTGTGTTCATGCGATTCTCAAAACAGCTTGTATTTATTTCCGAAACACATGCATGAACATTTGTTGACTAAGTTATGATGATCAAAGATCAATACTTTTGTAAAATTCCATTTTAAATGCAAAACAGTGACTGGATCTTCCTTCTCTACTCTTGTTCAAAAGGTTTAAGGTCCTGAGAATCATCGATCATCCTTTCTTTAAGTCAGAAATTGCTAAGCCAGTTCATGACTTGAGCGCTCAAGGTCAATAACTTGAGCGCTCAAGCTGTTCTTGGGCATTTTGTTGTTTACTTCATTGTTTCGATGATGGATCATGACCTGGTTTGCTGATAGTGTGTGTGTGTCGTTATTGAAGTGTTTGGAATCTGGATTTTTCTTTTATTCCTCTTTTCGAAAGTATTTTCTTGATTAATCCATGGGGATTTTTCTCTCTTCCTATTCTTTAAAGGATCAATCCGTCTATTTTGTTTGATTTCCTTTGAAAAACGTTTGATCAGTGTTGATCTTGTAAAGAATGAGAAGAGAAGCTGTGGAAAAGAGAGTAAAATCACAGAAGCCTGGAACTGGATTGAGCGCTCAATCCATGGACCTTGAGCGCTCAAGCTGGTTTGAGGGGTTTGAGCGCTCAAGCCTCTGTCTTTGAGCGCTCAACCCCTATTTCGGAATCCAGTTTGCAAAACAGTTTGTTGGGCCACAATATTTGTATTTTCGGGGTTTATTGTATTATTTCTGTAATTGCTCATTTCTTTGCAAATATTTGTAATAATTCCATTTATCATCATCATCATCATTCATGTAAACCATCAAGCACAAGCATCCACCTTAGATATATCTCTCATGTTCTTATTGTTTATGTGGTACCCATCCCCAACCTCCCTATGTTGTGAATAAATTGAATTTTGAATATTCTTTAAAATCCCACGGAACATCGAGTAGAGACCGGTTCACAGACCGGGCGAGAGGGGTGCCGTAAAACCCTTCCCCTCTCGTAACCAAACCCCCGAATCCGAGAAATCTTTGGTTTTATCAAGATCAGTGAAATCCTTTTTCAAATGGGTAAATGAGTCATCTTTTTATCGGTTTCTCGGGTTCGGACCTAAAATCCGGGTGGCGACTCAAACAATCACAATCTTTTCAATCGCGAATCGCACCGAATCCCGGTGGGCCGTCCACAATTGGGTTGAAAAAGTCAAAGAAGAAGTTACCAAGCAGTTCAATGCCGGCTTTCTGATGGTAACTGAATATCCGCAATGGGTTCCAAATATCGTGCCGGTGCCCAAGAAGGACAGAAGAGTCAGAGTGTGTGTAGATTTCAGAGATTTAAACAAGGCTAGCCCGAAAGACGATTTTCCCTTACCTCACATTGATGTACTGGTGGATAACACGGCAGGGCATGCGCTGCTGTCATTTATGGATGGGTTCTCGGGATATAACTAGATTTTGATGGCACCAGAAGATCGAGAGAAAACAACCTTCACCACCGAATGGGGGATGTTTTGTTATCGAGTCATGCCATTCGGATTGAAGAATGCAGAGTCAACTTACCAACGAGCTGCCACAACCCTGTTACATGATATGATGCATAGAGAAGTTGAGGTGTATGTGGATGACATGATTGTAACAGCAAAGAAGAGAGAAGGACATCTTCCGGCATTGCGCAAGTTCTTTGAAAGGATACGGAAGTATAAGATGCGCCTCAATCCACAAAAGTGCACATTCGGAGTCACCGCTGGGAAGATGTTAGGATTTATGATTACCACCAGGGGGATTGAAGTTGATCCATCAAAAATCAAGGCAATATTGGAAATGGAGCCACCAAAGACGGAAAAAGAGGTTCGGAGTTTCCTTGGAAAAATTCAGTTAATCAGTAGATTCATCGCCAAGTTGACTTCAACTTGCGAGCCGATGTTTCATCTGCTCAAGAAAGGAGTACTGTTCAAGTGGGATGACAAGTGCCAAAAAGCCTTCGAGTCGATCCGGCAATATCTTCAAAGTCCCCCAGTATTGATGCCGCCGACACCCGGGAAGCCTCTGATTCTGTATTTATCGATAACGCAGTCTGCAATGGTTGCATGTTGGCAGAAGAAGGTGAAGCAGGTGTCGAAAAGGCAGTGTATTATTTAAGCAAGAAGATGGTTGGAGCTGAAGAAAGATACACACCTTTGGAGAAGACCTGTTGGGCTCTTGTGTGGGCCTCCAAAAAGCTAAGGCACTACATGTTAGCCTATTTGGTAGTGTTGATTTCTCGAATGGACCCTCTCAAATATCTATTTGAGAAACCGACACTCACCGGAAAACTGGCACGATGGTTGCTTCTGTTGGCCGAATTTGAACTCAAGTATGTAACGAGGAAATCAGTGAAAGGAAGGGCCGTGGCAGAATTCTTGTCAGATCATCCGATCGAGGGGCCAGAAGATACGGAGTTTCAATTTCCCGATGAACATGTTATGACAGTGTCAGAGGATGTCTGGAAGCTATACTTCGATGGAGCTGCAAATCAGAGAGGATTTGGTCTCACCAGAAGGGCTGCACATTCCCCTCTCATTCAAGTTAAATTTCGAAGTTACCAATAACCAGGCAGAATATGAGGCATGTATTGTTGGAATGGAAGCTGCTTTTGAAATCGGGGTAAAGAAGTTGGAAGTGGTCGGAGATTCAAACTTGGTGGTCTCCCAAGCCAACGGTGATTGGAAAGTGCGGGAAGAAAAGTTGAAGCCATACCACAAGGACCTCAACGACCTAATTCATCAATTTGAGCAAGTTACTTTTACGCATATCCCGAGAATGAAGAATCAGTTTGCCGACGCCCTTGCTACTTTCGCATCCATGGTAGAATTGCCCGTAGGGGTGAGGATGAGACCGATCATGATCGAGCAAAGGAATAGGCCAGCCTATGAATATGTGATGAATGTTGGCGAGATTGACGATGGTTTGCCTTGGTATCATGATATCTGGAATCTAGTTGAGAAGGGAGAATATCCGGAAGGAGCAAACCAGAAAGATCGGATAGCATTACAAAGGCTGGCGTCACAATACATCATCTGCGGTGGAAGGTTATACAAAAGGTCATACTGTGGCATGCACAAATTGTTCATCCATGGTGATGACACGAAAAGGGTAATGGAGGAAATTCATGAAGGAATCTGTGGTCCCCACATGAGCGGATTGATGATGGCAAAGAAGATTCTGAGGCAAGGGTATTTCTGGTTGACCTTGGAAACGGATTGCGTTCAGTATGTGCGGAGATGTCATAAGTGTCAAGTCCATGCTAATCTCATGCATGTTCCGCCGTCTGAACTTCCTACAATGGCAACGCCTTGGCCTTTCTCAGTGTGGGGAATAGATGTGATTGGAAAAATCACGCCGCCAGCATCAAATGGACACAAGTTCATATTAGTGGCGATTGATTATTTCACAAAATGGGTAGAGTCAGCTTCTTATGCTACATTGACCGCAGTACAAGTGGCCCATTATATTAAACAAAACATCATTTACCGATATGGGGTCCCCAATGCCTTTGTGTCGGACAATGGTGTGCATTTCAAAGGAAGGGCAGCAGAGGTACTTGAAGAGTTCAATGTTCAGGTGCACAAGTCGACAGTGTACAGGCCACAAACTAACGGAGTAGTGGAAGCAGCAAATAAGTCAATCAAGAACATCTTGGAGAAAACCATCTAATCGTCTAGGGATTGGCATGAGAAGCTGTCGTTAGCATTGTGGGGGTACCGCACTTCTATCCGAACTCCAACAGGGGCAACACCCTATTCTTTGGTCTATGGTATGGAGGCAGTGCTTCCCATTGAGCTTGAAGTGCCATCTTTGAGGGTGATGATAGAAAGTGAAATCAATGAGGCTGACTGGTTGAGCGACAGGTTGGCAGAGCTAATGTTGTTTGATGAAAGGAGGTTGCGGGCATTGTATCACATTCAGGGATATCAGAGAAGAATTGCCCGCGCCTTCAACAAAAAGGTGAAATCCAGGGATCTGATCGAAGGAGACGTGGTGGTAAAAGAGATTCGGGCACCGATATTCGATCCACGGGGAAAATTCAGGCCGAAATGGGCAGGACCATACATCATCAAGACTATCCTCGACGGTGGGGCAGCAGTGATTATTGATTTGGATGGTAACGAGTTCAGCAATCTTGTCAATTTGGATCAACTCAAGCGATATTACCCCTGAGAGATGCTCGTTGGGCGGAAAATCGCAAGGGCGAACCGACTCAAGCAAAAATTAGAGCAAGCCTGCTAGGCCGAAAACTCGCACTGGGCGGTCTAGGGAAAATTTAAGGCAAAAATTCAAAAGGAAGCTCGCTGGACCGAAAACCTAAAAAGGCGGTACCAGGCAAAATTTAGAGCGCAAAAATGAGAGTGTTAATACCCGAGTGAACCTTTGCCTGAACTACGCTATGACCTGATTCCTTGAAAAGGGATACGTAGGCAATCCTATCTTGAGGTTCGGTCTAAATCTGATGAGTTGGCCCACATTTTTGCAATATTCGAAGGAGATAGCATATGGAACCAAATGAACCAAGAGGGGGAAACCCTTCATTGTTCAATTTTATTCAAATCACTTCTTCGGTTACATAAGCTGAGCATAACAGCCTTAAAAAAAAAAAAATGGATACACCATTTATTTTGGGAAACAGCTTAGTGAGTCGGAAGTCAAATTGTGCTAATTTCTTCGGCGTCGTGTCCTCATTTGCTCCCTCATCCAATCTCGGTAATGTCCATTCAAGTGAATAGTTGGGTAGGGATCAGGAGCCCAAACGACCCTGTGCCTCCAAGAAGTACGATAACGCTCGAGAACGGAATGTTTGAATGTGGGAAGGCTGAAGGTGGCGGGAACCATATACTCCACTTCTTGGCGAATGCAATATTGACGGAGAATGCGTTGTGGAAAGTAATACGCATACCCTTGTAATCCCGCCAAAATCACCCATGTGTCTCCCATGTGATTGGCCGTCATGTCCGGCAAAGGCAACCAATGGCACCTCCAAGTAATGTGATCCTCCTCCAATGACCTGAAGAAGTCAGTACATTCATCTTCATCAGCCTCATCATGCACAAATGGCCTACTTACCCAAGACCGAGGCTCGTAAACCCAGTCACCTGCCGGTTCCCTCAAAAGCCCAACCTTGTCACACAGCCACATCTACAAAACCAAAACATCCAAACCAAAGTCAAAGTCAAGCCAACAACCAAAATTCCCAAAACCAACAAAAAACCAAAACATCCAAACCAAATCTGAAGCAAAAGCGGACTCCCAGTAAACGTGTTCGTTCTCCCAGCCTTAACCGCATCCAAGCCCATGATTGTCTCAGCCAAGACCAAAGGAACCACATCCTTCCGCTGTTCAATCTGAGCAGCAACACCGACAATGGCAGAGCTGGGATGGCCATCATATGGGACTAACAAATACAATGCCAAGAGACACATGCAAAGTGCAAACATGCGCCGGTTTTGGACGGTAAAATCTGAAAGGTCGCCTGTAGGGCCATAATCCGCAAAGAGACGAAGGACGTTGAGGGTCTCATTGCGAATCAAGAAGCACGCAGCGCCGTTCCCAAGACCAAGCTTCCTACTAAGAATGTTGGCATAGTTTTGACGAATGGGTGGTATGACGGGATCAGCGAAAGCACGACCGCCGAGGTAAGCTTGAAATTCCTCAACAGTCGGGCAAAGCTCTTGCATGCCAAAACGGAAGACATGGAGCTCCGAATCCCAACAACGAACGGCGGCACGCAAGATGTCTTGGCGGATGGGAAAAGTGTGGAGGTGGTGAAGTGCATTAAGCCCGAGACCTCGAAAGTTGAACCAATCGATGTTTTCAAGGCTAGCAACCCAAGTGTTGATAACGGAAGGGTCGAGGGCAGCCATATGGAAGTGACGGAAAATTGATAAAGGAGATGTGTGGAGTAAGAAAAGAAAGTTGATATGGGAGTGATGTATGGGAAAGGCTTGATTATGCATGGTATTTATAGGGAACTTGAGAGGAACCTTACAAATTTGCCATGCAACATTGGAAATCAAAGATTGCTTTTTCAAGATGGTCAAATGCATGTTTTCAAAGTATTTTGTTGGAAAGTTTCAAAGCATTTGTGGGAAAAATGTGAAAAGACCTTAGGAAGATGATGTTCAAAGCTTGGGAGGTGTTATCACAAAGTTACAAGACGTTTGGGGCAGAGGAAACCATGCAAAAGGGTCCAAAAATGCATTGGGAAGCAACACCACACACCTGCCCAGCACATGCATTGAGCGCTCAAACCAGTGAAGTTGAGCGCTTAAACCACCTTGAGCGCTCAAGGTGGTGAGCTTGAGCGCTCAAACCACATTGAGCGCCTCTAATCTTAGTAATTCATGTAATGTTCTGTCTCTTTTTTTATTCATCTTAACGAGATGAATTGAAAAAATAAAAAATATAAAAAAAAAATTTACAAATACGTACAATAGATAGAAGTAAGACAAAAGGCACAAAAAAAATAAAAACTAAAAAACTAAAAACTAAGGAAACTAAAGTAAATCACTTTCAAAACAAACATAGTAATTTAAATTTAAGAAAAACTCAAGCTTGAGTTTTTGTTGGATTATGTATTATAATAGTATGCATATAAAGTGGGAGTTACACAACCAAGCTTAGAGCATCCGCATTTGACATTCTCTAAAAATGTTTGTTATATATATAATAGAAAGTGTTAAAAGTGAGACCCGAAAATTGTGTTTTCAAGGATTGTTCGGGTAGAGGGTAAAAAAAAATGCTCCATTGGTCATTTTTAAGTGTTTAAAGAACAAAAAAGAGTTAAAAGTACAACAGTTATACATGGACAATAACATATGTACGTGCTTTTCCGAAAAATCAGGTGATGGTCCCCTTCTCTCTCTCTCTCTCTCTCTCTCTCTCTCTCTCTCACTCTCTCTCTCTCAAATGGGTCCCACAAACTATTGTTACCGTACGCGCCTGAACTAACAAGGCTTTGAAGTCTGACACGAACAAGGGTCAAGAAGGGCTTGTTCGGTTTGGGTCTCAAGACCCGATTTTTAAATTGTTTTTTAATTATTATTTCTATTTTTTTCTCGTCATTACTTATATTTTTAATTATTATTCTCATTTCTCTATCTATCCCTCTCTAAATATTACCTCTAATTTTTAATTATTATTTTTATTTCTCTCTCTATTCAAAACTCAAACCCAAACCGAGCAAGGTGGAAAAATGCTCTAAAGCTATCAAAAACTTGACAATTTTTTGTTTGCCACAAACTCTTACCCTAAAAATTCCTTAAACACTCAAATGTAGAAGCTCTTGGGCTTTAAGAATTTCGGGGCTGGTGTAAGTATTTCGGGTTTCTCATGTTGTTTGAGTGAGAGAAGGGAAACACAACATATGCGTTAAAACCGCTGTTATAAAAGGAGTACAAAGCAGCAATGATAGGTTTGAAATTTGTGTTCAAGTAAAAATGTAATAAATGCAACAAAAGGCCGCGTGAATTGATAATTTTCCCTTGATTCGTGCAAACATATTTTGTGGGTCCAGATCCTTTCCCGTTCTAAGAAGGAATTAATTGACTCTTCATTTTCTCAATTTTTTTTGGGTCCGGATCAGCTGTCCCGGAAAATGGTGTCCCCACCAACCCTGTCCCAAAGCCAAAACGCCAGCGTTTTGGTGTAAAACCAAACCTTTGCAAAATGTAACTTTGTGGGGCCCACTTTCGGGTCCCGCACAAACGATCCCAACCGTTAAAAATAATTTTAAAATAATTATTAAGGTGGTCTCGGAGAAAATCAAGCCCATTGGATTTTTTTACGTTATTCATCTAATTCTTTGATTTTCATTTATAATTTAGGACCCTACCAGTTTGAAAGAACCTTCGGGAAAAGTTATAAAATTATAGGTTCGGAAACTCATTGATCTAAACTATAAGAGTCGTAGGGCTCATTAATAAGAGCATCTAGTAAAACAATTGTCTTGTTCGGACATCGATACGTATAAAAAAAACTCATATTTTTAGTGTTCTGATACCAATCGATGTCCGAAGAAGATAATTTTTTTTACTGGATGCTCTTCTCAATGAGCCCTACGACTCTTATAGTTCAGATCAATGGGTTTCCAACCCCATAATTTTATAATTTTTCCCGATGATTCTTTCAAACTGGTAGGGTCCTAAATTCTAAATGATAATCAAATAATTAGATGAATGACGTAAAAAAAATCCAATGGGCTTGATTTTCTCCAAGACCACCTTAATAATTATTTTAAAATTATTTAACTGTTCGGATCGTTTGTGCGGGACCCGAAAGTGGGCCCCACAAAATTACATTTTGCAAAGGTTTGGTTTTACACCAAAACGCTACCGTTTGGCTTTGGGACAGGGTTGGGGACACCATTTCTGGGACAGCTGATCTGGAGCCATTTTTTTTAGCACATATTGGATCTAAGACTCTAAATTGATTGGATTTTATTTTGTAAAGATTGTCGAGCACGAGTATTGCACTAAATTCTAAAAAGCAATTTTGCATGTTGTTTGAGTGAGAGAAGTGAAAAAAGTGAAAGTTACACAACTGAGCTTTGGGCTTAAGATTCCTCATGTTGTTTGAGTGAGAGAAGTGAAAAAAGTAGAATAATAGTAATAGTATACATTGAGATAAACTCAATCTTAAATTTGTGTTGGATTATGAATAATAGTAATAGTATACATATAATACATATATAAAGTGAAAGTTATACAACCGAGCTCAGGGCTTAAGATTCCTCATGTTGGAATAGAAAAAAGTAGAGGGGGGAAATGAATAGGGGAAACACCAAATATGGGTTAAAACTGATATTCTAAAAGGAGTACAAACAAAACAACTACTATGATGGTTTAAACTTTAATTAAAGAAAAGTACTGCTGCGTGGAGCGCAAACATGGAGTATATTTTTATTGTTTTTATAAAAAGGAAAATATAAAAAGGAGTTGTTCACTTGTTCCAATTACCTAACCCTAATCCACACCCTAATCTTATTTCTTAACCTATTCACATCCTAACCACCTCCACCTCTATAGTCCTCTTGCCTCTCACATTTTTCACCCACTAGGAAGAGAGTGAATAAAATCAAATTTAAAAGTATTTCACATGTTGTAATAACGTGTTTTCTATTTTTAATCTAACTTTAGTTCTGATTTCATCGGTAAAAGTAAAAGCACATCTTACTGTATACTAAGCATATGTATGACACGCAACACACATAAAAGAAAAATTCGTATCAAATCCACCTCGACCACTAATATTCGTACCATCCCTCTTTTTGTTCTTCAACATTCAGATTTTTCCTCGCATTCAAATCTCTCTCTTACCAAATTTGGCTTATTCAATACTAATTTCTAAATCAATTGAGAGGTAAGTACCACTAAATTTTTTCCATGCTTCATTGCAGAGCACGGATATTGCACTTGTCTATTCTATTTCACACTCATAGCTAGGAAAATTCTAAAAAGTAATTAAACTAAAAGTTGGCGAATTAGATCATTTTGTTCTTTTTTTTTTCCCATAGGATTAGAACTTTAAGCATTGCAAATGTTCTTGTAGACACCAAAATTTCGGCATTGCTTAATCACCGTCCGATTAATTGAGATAAAAAAATAATCTTGATTAATTAAAAGTCAAACCTTGGTCAACACTTTCAAATGAATATTGGGTCTGCCAAATTTATGGGTTTAGTCCGTTTGATATCCGTGAAAGACCAAAAATACGTTGGGCGGAATTGATTTGCCAAATAAGTCAAGAAATTGGGCTAGCCCAATCGTGCAAGCCCATTCTAGATAACCCAATAAAAAAAAGATTAAATAATAAATATATTATTTATATATTCGGGTTAATGTAATTTCCTAAAAAAATAATAAAAGAAGTCAAATCTTCTTTTAGAAAATGAGACCAAATCAATCTTCTTGATTGACAATCAATTATTTTGATTGAAGTCATAT